>CAUYTI010127978.1:0-26560 GCA_963575145.1 Galago senegalensis | reverse complement strand
AAGCATCACTACAAACATCAACACATTTTTCCCATTCAATTTCATGTTTCTGCATAAAACTGTTGATGCAGTTGAATATTTCTTCACCAGTAGCATTACTCTGCAAAGATTCACACAATAGTAGATCCTCCTCAATAGACTGATTAAACCTGTAACGAACAAACACAAGCAACACGGCAAGGCCTGAAACATCAGCTGATTCATCTAGTTGCAGAGAAAAACCATCACAAACTTTCAGTCTACAAACAAGGTCTTCTTCAATGTCAGCAGCTAGGTCTTTAATTCGACGTGCAATGGTACTGTTTGATAGTTGTACTGCATCTATTTTTTTACTATATTGTTCATCAAACATCCGCATCACCACATTTTTTGCACAAGGTTTGATAAGCAATTCTCCAATAGTATGAGCCTCTCCACTCAGGGCAATGTGATAACTTACATTGTATGAAGCCTCTGTAGTGCTTTCATTGTCTGTATTGACAATTTTAGGCATTGGGGGTTTATTATTTTCAGGTGACTCAAGATGTTGCTTGAAAAAGCTTATGTTTTTGTCTTTATATGCAGCATGTTTAGTTTCCAAATGTCTTCGAAGCTTACTAGGGGCCAAAGAGCTATTTGATAAAATTTTCTTACATAGTACACACTGAGCATGAGGTGCTTCTCTATTTCCAAAGTAAGTAAATCCAAAAGACAAATAACTTTCATCATATTTTCTTCTTTTAGGTATTTTACTAAATGCTATTTTGTTGGAATTAGTCATAAATTTCACCCTGGGAAGCTCACTTTCTGATTTTTTAGAAACTGAAGGCTGCAACTGTTCATCTTCACTTTGTAACCTTTGATCATTTTGCAACCTTTTGATCATTTGAGTCAGACACAATTTGGTAACAAAAAGATTCTATTTGTTTGAGATTTCCTTGTTTTAGCAACAGATCCATGGGCAACGAGTTCATGGTACAAAACATGGTTAATTTAGAGTAAACAGTGATTATCACAAATGTGTTGTAACCATAAGACAGGATACAAAGAAGACGAGCAATCATCAGAGATGACATACAGTAATATATCGGTTAATGTGTAAATGCTGCCTATGCATCAATGAGCAGATGGAACATCATATGTTCATGTATCAGGTGATCTCTCATTTGACTTCCTGGTGCTTTCAGGCATGGCACACCTGAAATGAGTAGTATTCCCTTCTGTAGTCACTCTTCACCTTGACAGCTTGAAATGCAGACTCTTCAAAAGAATAAAATTAAGGGATGGAGTAGGAAGGGGAATAACCAAAAGCCTCTTTGTTCCCCAAGGCTGCGCCCCAGGCCAGGTCAATTTCCTTCTTTTATATGCCTGAATAGTATTCCATTAAATAATGTATAAATGTGTTACATATTTTTAATCCATTTATTCATTGATAGACTCACGTTGTCCCACATGATAGAATTTCCTTCTTTTATATGCCTGAATAGTATTCCATTACATAACATATAAATGTGTTATGTAACATATTTTTAATCCATTTATTCATTCATAGACATGGATTGTTTCTGTATTTTGGTTATTGTAAATAATGCTATAATGAAAATGAGAGTGCAAACATCTCTTCAGCATACTTATTTCATTTCCTTTTGTTATGTATGTGGGGATGGAACAGTGGGGATGGAACTACAGGTGCCTGCCATGACACTTGGCTAGTTTTTTCTGTTTTTATAGAGATGGAGTGGGTCTCACTTTTGCTCAGGCTGATCTGAACTCAAGAGATCTATGTACCTTGGTCTTCCAGAGTGCTAGGATTATAGGTATGAATCACAGCACTAGGCCACACACAGTAATTCTATTTTTAGTTTATTGAGGAAGCTGCATTCTTCCAATGTGATCATACTAATTTATAATACCATCAGTGTATAGGGTTTCCCTTCTTTTTACATCCTCACCAACACTTGTTTTCTTGCATATTTTTAATAATAGTCATTCCAGTGTTAACTAACATTTCATTTGGATTTAACTCACACTTCCTTGATGATTTTTTTCATATACCTATTGGCCCCTTGTTTATCTTTATCTTTTTTTTTAATTAAGAAATGTCTATCGTGGTCCTTTGCCCATTTTAATCAGGTTATTTGTTTTCTTGTTATTAAGTAGTTTTAATATTTGTGTAGTTTGGGTATTAGCTCTTTATTCAATGTATGATTTACAATATTTTCTCCCAATTGAACATTGTCTCTTCCCTCATTATTTTTTTTTCCTTTGGTGTATAGAAGCTTTTTAGATTGGTGCAATACCATTTGTCTATTTTTGCTTTTGTTGCCTGTGTTTTGGGGGTCATGTCCAAGAATTCTATGCCCAGACCAATGTCAGGGAGCTTTTTCCTTGTTTTCTTCTAATGGTTATATGGTTTCAGGTCTTACATTTCAGTCTTTAATGAAGTTTGAATCGATTTGAGATGAGGGATCATTTTCTTTTCTTTTTTCTTTTTCAGAGACAGAGTCTCACTTTATCACCCTTGGTAAAGTGCTGTAGCGTCACAGCTCACAGCAAACTCCAGCTCTCAGGGTTAGGCAATTCTCTTGCCTCAGCCTCCCGAGTAGCTGGGACTACAGACACCACAATGCCCAGCTATTTTTTGTTGCACTTTGTCAGGGGCCAGGTTTGAACCCACCACCCTTGGTACATGGGGCCAGCGCCCTACTCACTGAGCCACAGGTGCCACCCCTGAGGGATCATTTTCATTGTTCTAAATGTGGATGTCTAATTTCCCAACACCGTTTACTGAAGATGTTATTCTTTTCCCATGATTTGTTCTCAATGCTTTTGTCAAAAATCAATTGATCATTGCATGTCATATAACATGTAATAACAATTAAAAAAAGAAAATTAATTGACTGTAGATGTGTGTATTTATTTCTGGATTCTTTATCCTATTCTAGAAGTAGATATGTCTTTTTTATGCCAGTACCATACTATTATGAATACTATAGCTTTGTAACACATACATTTTGAAATTTAGTAGTGTATTGCCTCCAGCTTGGGTTTTTCTTTTTTTGTTTGTTTGGTTTTGATCAAGATTGCTTTGGACATTCAGGATCCTTTGTGTTTTCCTAGAAATTTAATTTTTTTTTCTATTTCTGTGAATAATGCCATTGGAATTTTGACAGGAATTACATTGAATCTATAGATCACTTTGGTTGGTCTGGACATTTTAACATTAATTCTTCCAATTCATGGACTATCTTTCTATTTATTTGTGTCACCTTCAACTTCTTTCATTAATGTTTTAAAGTTTTCAATATGCAGATAATTCACTTTCTTGTTTAAATTTATTCCTAAGTTTTTTTCTTTTGATGCTATTATAAATGGATGTTTTAAAATTTATTTTTCAGAAAGTCCATTTTTAGTGTAAACAAATTTTTTTTTCCCTTGAGACAGATTCTCACTCCATCATCCTGGGGTTGAGTGCTCTGGAATCATAGCTCACAGCAACCTCAGACTCTTGGGCTCAAGAGATCTTCATGCTTCAGCTTTCTAAGTAGCTGGGACTATAGGTACCTGCCATAATGCTAGTTGTTCTTTTTTTTTTTTTTTTTCTATTTTTAGTAGAGACATGGTCTAGGCCTTGCTCAGGTCTGGTACTCCTGAGCTCAAGCAATCCACCTGCCTCAGCCTCCCAGAGTGCCAGGATTGCAGGAATGGCCACCACACCCAAATGTTATTAATTTTTGCATGCTTAGTTTGTATCCTATAACCTGACTATATTTATCAGTTCCAACAGATTTTTGGTGGATTCTTCAGTATTGTCTATGTATAAGATCATGACATTGGCAAACAGTGACAATTTCTCTTCATCCTTTTCTATTTGGATGCTTTTCTTTTATTTCTCCTGCCTAATTTCTCTGACCAAGAGGACTTCCAGTACTATGTTGAACAAAAGACGTGAGAGTAGTCATTTTTATTTTGTTGTTACACTTGATCATAGCCAAGAAGCCAAGAAGCAAAGTCTTGTTTCTGATCATAAAGGGAAAACCTTCAACTTTTCACTGTTGAGTATGATGTTAATTGTGGGCTTGTCATATGTTATACAAAAATTAAATTCACAAACTTCCCAGCAGGCACTTATATTGGCAGCAATGAACAAACAATGTGGTAAGGTTTCAAAACTTTGGTATAAAAGTGTTTCACATTGTGTTCATGTCAACATGTGGCAGTGTCTTGCTGCATGGTGTTCATTGTTGTTGAGTGTTTTTATTTGCTGTCATGAGAACACTGGAGCTTGAATTAGCACAATAAACAAACATTTGTAAATTTCTTGTTAAACTTGGCAAGAGTGGAAGTGAAATCAGGGACATGTTAGTCCAAGTTTATGGGGATAATGCTATGAAGAAAACGGCAGCATACAAATGGATCAAACATTTCTCTGAGGGGGAAAAATGTATCAGTGATAAAGAAAGGCCAGGGTGGCCAGTAATAAGTAGAAGTCACTAAAACATCACAAAATTTCATCAAGTTATGCATCAAAATTGTCAGCTGCCTGTTAGAATCATAACTTTAAAGTAAACATTGATAGAGAAACAGGAAAATGTTAGCTGAAAATCTTGGACAACTCATGGCTCTTGCATCACAACAATGCACCAGCTTACTTGGCACTTGTCCTCGAGGGGGATTTTAGCCAATAGCAAATAACAGTGTTGGAAAACCATCCCTTTTCACCTCATCTAGCCCCTGATGACTTTTTTCTTTATCTGACAATAAAGGAAATATTGAAAGGAAGACATTTTGATGACATCCAGGAAATCAAGAGTAATATGATAACATTTGATGGCCACTCCAGAAAAAGAATTCCAAAATTGCTTTGAAAGGTGGACTAGGCACTGGCATTGGTGCATAGCTTTCCAAGAGGAGCACTTCAAAGGTGACTGTAATGATATTCAGCAATGAGGTATGTAGGATGAGTTTTTCTAGGATGAGTTTGCATACTTGTCAGGTATCACATGTGGCCTTTATTATGTTGAGGATTATTCCTTCTATACGTAATTTGTTCAGAGTTTTTAACATGGAAAGATTTGTAAAGTGCTTTTTCTGAATCTGTTGCTCTGCATATGTTAACCAAACTTTCATTCCAGGGATAAATCTCATTTGATTATAGTGAATGATCCTTTTAATGTATTGTTGAATATGCTTTGTTAGTATTTAATTGAGGATTTTTGCATCCACATTATTAATCCAAAAAGGGATACTGGCCTACCTTTTTTTTTCTTTTTTTCTTTGTTCTTTCTTTCTTTTCTTTTCTTTTTTTCTTTTCTTATTTTTTTTTTTTTTTTTTTGAGAAAGAGTCTCACTCTGTTGCTCTGGGTAGAGTACCATGGCATCATAGCTCACAGAAACCTCAAACTCCTGGGTTCAAGCAATCAAATTACCTTAGCCTCCCAAGTAGCTAGGACTACAGGGGCCCAGCACAACATCAAGCTAGTTTTGCTCTATTTTAGGTAGACATGGGGTCTCACTCTTGCTCAGGGTGGTTTTGAACTTCTGAGCTCAAGCAATCTGCCTACCTCTGCCTCCCAGAGTGCTAGGATTACAGGTGTGAGCAATCATGCCCAGCCTAGTTTTCTTTTCTTACAATGTTTTTGTCTGGTTTTGTTATGAGTCTAATGCTGGCCTCATGAAAGGAGTTTGGAAATATTCTCTCCTTTTCAATTTTTTAAAATAAATTGTAAAGGATATGTACCAGTTATTCTTTAAATGTTTGGAAGATTTAGCTGTGAAGCTATCTGGTCTTGGGTTTTTGTTTGATGGGAGAATTTATTAGTGATTGAATCTCTTTGCTCATCACTGGCCTATTCAGATTTCTAATTTCTTCATGATTTAATCTTGGTGTAGGTTATATGTTTCAAAGAATTTGCCAATTTCTTCTAGATTGTCCATTTGTTGTTGTATAATTATTCACAGTAATCTCTTATGTTCCTTTGTATTTCTGTGTTATCAGTTCTAAAGACTTCTTTTGCATTTTCTGATTTTAATTATTTGAGACTTTTTCTTTTAGTTAGCACAGCTAAGGGTTTGTATGTTTTGTTTAGCTTTTTAAAAAACCTTACTCAGTTTTGTTGATCTTTCCTATTACTTTTCTAGTCTCTGGTTTATTTATTTCTGCTCTGATCTTATCATTTTGTATCTTCTGCTATCTTTGAACTGAGTTTATTCTTCTTTTTCTAGTTCCTTGAGGTATAATATTAGGTTATCTATTTGAGATCTTTACTCTGATGATGACATTGATTATACTTTCCTGTTAGAACTGCTTTTGCTGCATCTCTTGAATTTTGATTATGTTGTGTTTCCCTTTTCATTTTTCACAAGATAATTTTTAAAATCTCCCCTCTAACTTCTTCATTGACTCACTAGTTGTTTGGTAGCATATTATTTAATATCTACTTATTTATTAATTTTTCACAATTCTTCCTGTTTTTGGCTCCTGGTTTTATACTATTGTGGATAGAAAAGATACTTCAAATGATTTTGATCTTTAAAAATTGGTTGACTTATTTTGTGATCTAATATATGATGTATCCTTGAGAATATCTGCATGCACTTGAGAGGAATGTGTATTCTCTTGCTGCTGAGTGGAAGGTTTCATGTATGTCTATTAGGTCCATTTAGTTAAAAGTGAAGTTCAAGTCCAAAGTTTTCTTATTGACCTTTTCTCTTGATGAACTAACGTTGAAAGTGAGATATTTAAATCTTTTATTATTGAAGTGTCACAGTTATGTCTCCCTTTATACTCTTAATTTTTGCTTTATATACTCAGGGGTTCTGATGTTGGGTGTGTATATTCGCAATTGTTATATCCTCTTGATGAACGACCCCTTTGTCTCTGTTTATGGACCTACTTTGTCTCTTTTTACAATTTTTGACTTATAGCCTATTTTCTGAAATAAGTATAGTTATCCCTGCTTTCTGTTTGTTTCCTCTGCATGGACTATCATTTCCTATTCCTTCTCTTTCACTTTCCTTTAAGGTGAAAAGTAGCACATAGTTGGACCTGTTTTTTAATTCATTGAGCCAATATGGCATATTAGCTGCAGTTTTGCAGCTAGAGTTGCTTTTTGTCATTTCAACTATGAAAAAAAGGTGATGTTACGCAGCTTCTGTGAGTTGGCTGCAATTAAAAGATGCTGCTATCTTCCTCTGTCCATTCTCCCCTCCCTCTACTCTTCTTACCTCCACTCAACTCCCAGTCCATGTAGATTCCTCTGAAGTGATTAATTGCAGAAGAAAAGACCTACATGAAAGACTGAAATAACATTTCAAAGACAGAAAGAAAGTGAGACCAGAAAGAAAAGAGTAAAATAAAAACGGAGACTGTAGGTATCAAAAAATTATGTGGAAAACAAGAAGATGATATTTGAAAAATGACTTTCTTGTTTATATAAAGATATTTATTTCCTCATCTAAAATGTGTATTTGACCTAGATGACAAAATAGCATGTAATCTAGTTATATAGGGAGTGGGGAGGAAGGTGTGGCTATTTTTCCAATGCTATTACAAAAAATGTGACTAGCTTTACATTTTTAATCCTATTCAGGATAATCTTTCAAGTCAGAGAAGATAGAAACAATGTGTAGTGATAATAAAACAGTGGGAAAATGGAGCTATGTGGTTGAGGTCCTAATTTCAGAGTCCAAATCACAAGCACTTTGCATTTAATGGTGACAAAAATGGAAGGTTTTCATTAGGTAGATGTTTGTAAAGAAAAATTCAAATAAGCATTAAGGGATTTTAAAATACTGATGAGGTAGTTACCTGCTGCATTATTTAGAACACTTGGGATTCAAACCGCTGCCCTTTTGTGTGCCAAGTTGCCACTAACTGAGTGATGTAAGGGCCTCAGAATTTCTCTCTTAGGAGGTATAATCAATTAAAATCCTTTACCAAGACCAGTCGCTGAAGAGTGTCTTCCCCCTATATCTAAAGGATGATTTTTCACAAATCATAATACCTCACTAGTACAATGGTATTTGTCACAAGTTGCTAAATTTTGCAACTTAACAAACAACAAGATAACATAGGTCAATGATGCACATTATGCTTAATTTTGATTAAGCATTTAATTTGCATTTTACGCCCCTGCCTGACTGAATAAAAAGGTGATGAGAGTAGAGGCACCAAACATCATTAGTCTTCCATGATTATATTACATTTTTGCATAAAATTCAATGAAACTTTTAGACGTTTTATAATTGCTATAGTTTATTAGCAAAATTTTATTATGCAATTAAAACATTAGCCACACAAATATAAACATGTTCTTGTGTTCTTAATTAGAGCTCATTAATAATCACCGTTCACTTGTGTGTAAGTTGTTTACATACAACTAGAGGTACTTTATATGAATTCAATTAGTATAAAAGCATGATTTTAAATTTTTAAGCCTGCTTTTTGTATAAATAAAAACTATTAGATGGTTGAAATGTACAATTGAAAAGATAAAGCTAACATTGAACATCAGTATAACCTGGTGGCTAAATGCCCAGACCCTGGGTTCAAATTCTACCCATTAACCATAACACCTGACCCAAGCTGCCTCACCTCTCTGTGCCTCAGTTTTCATATCAGTAAAATAGGAATGTCAATTATAATTAAAACACTTCCTATCCTTGTTGTAAGGATTAAATGCATTCATATATCATAGTACTCAGTACAGCATCTGACACATAATAGGCACTACACGAATGATGGTGATTAATATCATTATTATTGTTTGATTGTCAAAGGAGCTATTAATTTAAATTATCAAGATATGAGTCTTTAGTAAGCCTTCTCTAAAGGTCTCAAAGAATTTCTAGGTAGCAATCAACAGGAAAATTTTTGTTCTCTCTTAGAAATATAAAGTAGAAGCCTGCCTTATCAACTAAATCAGGTCAATGTGAAGGGTCTCAGACTTTCTTGAAAAAGTACAGTGAAACAATAATAGAAATAGAAGAGGCAGGAGTCTGCAGAAGAAAGAAAACTCTATTTATCTCCTCATGAAGAAAGTCATTCACCCCTTACTCACTCCTCCTCAAGAAGGGAATCTATTGGATTAGAATTGAGAGTCAAACTGTGGCTGCCATTATCAGGAAGAACGTGAAAAGGGGGTTACTGTGCACTGGATTCCTCTTGCAGCACAAGGACGGGCCTCACCCAGAGCCTATTTTCTTGAGCAAAACAAGTCACTCACATTTTCTTTTCCATTTATTCCTGCAGCAAACCAGAGTATGGTAAAATTCTACTTTAGCATTTCAAGGACAGGGAAACTCAAGCTATATGCTCCAGCGTGGTTTACCTGAGCCTGTCTTGGACTTTTGGACAGAAAGCCCTGATAACAGTGCAGTGATCTTCTGTTTCCATGAGCTGTCATTCTCCTAGTGGCTCTGATCTAGGATAAATTGGGCATTAGGCCCTCTCACCAAATCCTGTCTAAAAGTATCTCTAGCCCAACACAGTACCTACATTATCTAATGAAGGGGAGAAACTAAGAACCAGAGAGAGAAAACAACCTATTCAAGGTCACATGGTTAGTTAATGGTAGCACTGTGGCTTGAAGCCAAATTTCCTGATTCCAAGTTCAGCATTCAATATTTGTATATAATAGCTGAAATACAGTGGAAAATGCAGAAAACTCTTAACACTTTGAAAATATATGTGTGTGTGTGTATTATATGTATATATTATTTTTGGTTTCTAACTAGGTTTTATTTTAGTTTCCAGTATTATCAGCAATGATACAGGAGCAATTAAGGCAAAATATCACCTTTGAAAATGTAATTTTTAAAATACACAAGCATACAAACTGTTTTTATACAGAACTGAGATCCTAGCCATGCTTCATTCTTTCCTTCCAAAGTCCCTCTCAGAAAAGCCTTATTTTCTTAGCCAAATTCCCACTTAGGCAATTACATCCTGTTCATATAAACTGTCTTTGTATCTCAATTGGACAGAGCATACTTCCATCTAATTTGTCTTGTTTCCCTAATTGGCTTTGCAGTATTATTATGTGGGCTTCAAATTGCTGAGCTTCCTCTCTGTACTCCAGGGTATCCTTAGGGGCCATTGAATAAATTACTTTTTTTCCCAGTGTGCTATATAGTGCCCTAGTGCCCTGAAAGAGTTAATTCACCTCAGAGAGGTGAGCAGTTATTCACCCAAGAACCAGGTCTGTTACTGAACCGAAGGGGGCTGTGATAATCTGGGCATATGGCCAATTAGCAAGAAGCTGGCTCAGCAGACATTCAGTAGGTGCCCAACCATCATTCATGCCCCATTGGAAGTGACTCAACCATGGGGAACATATGACTTATTTAACTGAATCCCAGGTCTCCCTAAGAGCAGAGGTTAGAGGTAGATGTGTCCAAGAGAACCTATTGAAATTAATACCTGACTTCAGTTTTTGTTTATAGCCCTAGGAACTCCTGAGTATACAAATTGGTTCTTCAATGACTCTGCCCAAGCAGGATATTAATTCCCCCAAAGAAGTGTTTCATGGCTTCCAAATGGAGATATGTATTCCCTGTTTCAAATCTTCTTAGAAGGAATACGTAATTATAGGAGGTTATTACATCTTCTAGGACTGTCAAACAGAAATAAGTGAGTCACACATGTAATTTTAATTTTTCTAGAAGCCATGTTAAGAAAAGTAAAAATAAGGAGGTAAAGTTCATTTTGATCATGAATTCTATTTAATTCAATATATGCAAAATGCAGTATTATAATTTCAACATGTAATAAATATTATTAATAATATGTTTTCTATTCCTTGTGTTTGTACTATGTATTTGGAGAACAGTGTGTGTTTTGCTATTAGGGCACATCTCATTTCAATGTAAACTGATCAAGTGGTTAATAACCACATCAAATGGCCAGTGCTGCTGTGTTGCCCAGCACAGCTCTAGAGGTCCAAAAGGGGTGGGGAACCTACAGCCTTCAGGTTTCAAGATAATTCTTTTTTAAGCACCAAAAGAGGCAAGAAATTTTCATTTTTCTCTGTTGTACCCTTTTTAATGAAAGGGTTTGTTCTGTAAAATTTGGATTCAATCAAAAGGCTGTACTTAAGGACCTAGATGGTCACATGTGGCCTTAAAAGGCCTGCAGCTTTTCCCATGAGAACTATATCTTCCACTCCTTCCTGCTTATAATGAGTTCTGTTTCTTTATTTGTTTTGTTTTGCTTTTTTTCCAGACAAATCCAGGTCCCCTGAACTTGCTCAGTTCTTTCTAAGTTTGGCTTTTTGTTCAGACTATCCTACAGACTTGACCAGTTTTTCATAAATGTTTGTATCATGGAAACCTTTTATGATTTTTATACCCCCAAATTCCAATTTCTGAAATAAATGTCAGACTGGAAAATGATGGAAAGGGAGCTATAGCATTTCCAAAAATATGAAAACTGTTAGAGATAGAGAATCGTCTTTTCTTTTTCTTTCCTCAAGGTAGAAGGAAAGGAAGAAATACTGAAAAACAAATTAAGTTCAGTAGTTTACCAAACATTAAGAATCTACTATGAACCATTCCCTTAAGACACAAAGATGAACAAGGTGTAGTTACAGCAATTGAGAAGCTCAGAGTAGGGAGGAGATATCCCAAAGAATGATTTTAATACCGTAGAGATAAGCACAAACCCTCCCTAGGCAAACTGTGTGGGGTTCAACTTAAACTGGGCTACAAATACACCTTCCTGGAGGGATAGAGAATAACAAAGTAAAAGCTTGGATTTTCCAAACGACAATAACTAGAAAGAGAACACCACAGGAGACCTAAAGTTTGTAGGTCATGCTATGAGCTCAGACTTATTTCTGTAAGTGAGGGGAAGCCACTAGGAAGCCACTAGGCGTTCCTGAGGGAACCACCACATTGATTTTGTGATTTAGATGGCTGCCTCGTGGAGGATGGACACGAGGGTGGGTGGATTCAGAAGTGGAGCTCTAGCATAAATGAAGGAGAGAAAGTAGGGGTCTGATATCAAACAGAAGGTCAGAGGCTACAGGGAATGTAACCAGGATTGGGGGTGGGGAACTTCTAGGTCTTTAAGTGCAGGCTTTTAACTGAACCAAGATTTTACAGAGCAAATCTTCTTATTTTTATTAACACATTTTTGTTACATATCTTTTATATTTTTATTTTATTTTTAAAATGTACTTAGAAATCAACAAATAAAATAAATTTCAACAAAATAATCCTCCTAGATTGACCAGGACAATTAGAACACTGTTAAGCCATAAAACCTAAATTGATGGCTGCTATGCTCATGATTTAGTTCTAATGCCCACTACTCCATGAGGCTGCTAGGTGAGATTTTATGGGGGTCAAGTTTGCCAGTCTCTTATCAGCTTTTGACAATGGTGTACCATGTTTCTGTTTGAAGTAGAATTTGTGAATAGTTGAACAGCTCAACAATATTTTTCAATTCTGTCTGCTTAGCAACCATATCAAAGAAGACCAATAGAAAGCTAAGGGAAGAAAATCGATTTTTTTTCATCAGGACTGGGAATTGCAATATTATTTTGTTTCTGCTAAAGATAAGAATATTTTCTTGCTTTGTGATACTGTAATACCAACATTAAAAAATTCAATGCTTATCAGTATTATAACACTTAGAGGGACTACAAATATTTTAAATTAGAGGCAGAGGTATGAAAGGTTGTATTTCAGAAATTAAAAGATGAAAAGCAAAGCAAAGACAATTCTTTCAAGCAGCAATAAGACCTGGAAATAATGCCACTGAACAAACTTAGAAAGTAGATTATCTGCCTATTAAAAAGAGAAGCCTCAGGCTGGGCACAGTGGCTCACACCTGTAATCCCAGCACTTGGGAGGCTGAGGCAGGTGGATTGCTTGAGTTCACAGGTTTAAGATCAGCCTGAACCAGAGTGAGACCTCATCTCTAAAATTAGTAGGGCATTGTGGCAGGCACCTGTAGTCCCAGCTACTTGGGAGGCTGAGCAAGAGAATTACTTGAGCCCAAGAGTTTGAGGTTGCTGTGAGATATGATACCACAGCACTCTACCAAGAATGAGAAAGTGAAACTTGGTCTCCAATAAAATAAATATAAATAAAATAAAAAGGGAAGCCTCCATTCAGTGATGCAGAAATTGTGAAAGAAAGCTATCAAAGCTATAGGATGCTTAGATCAAGATAACATTTCAAAGTACAAACAACTGCCTCTTCCAAGGAGAACCATAGCTAGTCAGCAATAAGGATTAGTCTTCAACTTAACTTCATGCAATAGTACAAAAAGAAAATATGTATTATTCAATCATTTTGAATCAGTTGATTCATCCAACCTGATGAGGTACAGGTTTTATACTTCATTTGGGTGATAATGGAAGATGTTCTTTGCTACAAAATGTTATTCGCTATGGCACTGTTGTGAACAGAAGATGGGGAATAGACATCGTCAACAACTTTCAAGATAAATGTTGTGAAGGTAGACTGAATTTGCTAAATTTAGTGAGTGTATGTACACTTTGTGCACCTTCAGTGACAGGAAAACATGAAGAGTTTATTGTACAAATAAAGTATTAATAGATCCAGATGTTCTTGTTCTTTTTCATTGTATCTTGCATGAGCAAAATCTCTGTGCTAAAGCTACTATTTTAAGTGACACTTTACAATATATTATGCCTGTAATTAACTACACTTGTGCAAATGCAACACAACATCATCTGAACGAGGTATCCAGTGTGGATTTGTCATATCATTCTAAAGTACATTGACCAAAAATGCATATTAGTGCACTTTAGTGATATTAGACAAAATTTTATCTCTGTGAGAACAGATAGTTAAATTTTATAAAGAAGAATCAGCAATGTGAATTATTAAGAGAAGATTTCTATAGGAATCTATAGCAGCACTTTTGTGTCATACCATGTCAAGTCAAAATGACTTAAATATTTCTTTACAAGGTAAAACGAAGTCTGTATATATGTTTATTTTGCAAAAAATCCAAGCATTTTGAAAAGTCTATCTTTTCTCACAACAGTTCTTCTTCAGAAGGAAATTTTGGTTGAACATTTTTCTCAGTTAACAAAGGTCATTGACAAGCAGGAGGATGTACGTGAATCACTTGGACAACACATATACAGCTGTCACAGACCTATTAATTGGAGAATACCATTCTCACTGAGTTTGAGAATCATGACATCACACTCAATTGGCATTTCAGCCTTGCCTAGTTGATATCACCAAGGCATCTAAAGGACTACAGAGGTAATTGTTTGAGCTCTCAGTAGATGAGATTTTAAAGTCATTTTTGATGGTATGAAAGATTCAACTGAAATATGGAAAAATGCAATAGAATACCCACACCTTCAGCAACATGCCTGAAAAATGCTTTCTTGCTTTTCAACCAATTATTGCTACAAATCTACATTCTCCTGACTAACCCAAATCATCTAGAACAGTGGTTCTCAACCTGTGACCCCTTTGTAAATACATCCTGCACATCAGATAATTACAGTACAATTCATAACAGTAGCAAAACTACAGTTACAAAGTAGCAATGAAAATAAGTTTATGGTTGGGGGTCACCACAACATGAGAAACTGTATTAAAGGATCCCGGCATTAGGAGGCATCAGGAAGGTTGAGAACCACTGATCTAGAGGATCAGCTGAAACTGCAGCTCTCCAGGTTGCAACCAAATATTCAAGTGCTTTCCAATAAAAAGCAAATACCACAAAGTCACTGAAAGGTTAGTAATTTTAAAATTAACAAATAGTTTTTAGTTCTTTAAATTATTAAGTACATAATAGTTTGGTGTTTATATTTTAAACGTATACATTTAAGTATATCTAATTGAACTTTCTTGAATGCAGCCTTATTTGATTATAGCTACATTAACGTGGTATTCCAACATGAAAAAGGTTCCCACCCTACCTAAGGCTGTGATAGATATGTATAATCTAAAACTGATAGGTTTTGATGATTGGTTAGATCCAGGAGATAAGATTCAAAGTGATAAGGCAGAGACTGTAGAGAGAAAGTCAATTTAGATGAGAAGACAAGGAAGGAGTGCTGTTTTGAGAGCCTGAATGTGTTGCTCCTATACAAAACCCATGTGGGCCTTGTCAAAATCCAGTGATGTACATGGGTCTGATGCTCACAGATGAAGACAGTAAATAATACCTATGATTTACTGATAATTTAATGAAGTCAAGGAACTTTGCATTTGTAATCCTGTTTAATGGCCAGAATGACCTTATGAGGCAGAAATTATTATGAACAATTTTATAGATGTTGAAGTTCAGGTAAAGTGTCACACTTAGTATGTTAATTGGGTCGCACAGTTAGGAGCTAGGATTCAAATTTCAGACAGTCTGAGCCCAGAGCCTTCAATCTGCAAATTTTATCCTGTGTCATTTAGTTATAATACCATAGGGTAAAATTCATGAGTGGAGATGATATTGCCCAAGATGAAGATAAAAAGAGATCAGTGGGTCAAAGACTAAACCTTTTATCACTTATAAGAAATCTAAAAGTTCATTGCTTTTTACAAACATTTAAATATGTGATAAATAACTTATTTGGATCCAGATTTACCATGTTTGGTTTGAAAAAATTAAGGAACAGTTTGTTCATAAATTATAACTTCATCAACGAAATACATTTCCCTTTTAATAATTCTTAGCTACAAAGAATTAGAGTATAATTAATGGTGATAATTTAATTTTAAGTATTTTATATCCTTTGTTGACACATGGTTTTGTTGTTGACTATTTACAATATGTAGAATACCTCTGTTTTAGCCAATTTTTGAAAAATTTAGTCTGATTTTTATAACAAAGGAAACTAATAATACTCAAGTGAAAAAGTAAAATGTAACAATTTTAAGCCTTAGAACTTGATTCCATAGTGTTAAGTGGTTACAGTAGATTATCACTGTCAGGAGAGAAATCTCCTCTTCCTCCTGCCATTCTTGTCTTTTTAGTAGTAAGAAAATAAATGATTATTTTCAAATTATTAAAACTTTTCCATGGTATTGCCTATGTCTATTTATTTTCATTTCTACCAGAGCTTTTTGCTTGGTGCTGCACTGGAGTTGTATTCTGAAACCCAATCTGCTTTACGGGGTCCAAGGTCTGGGCTCTCTCCCTTGGGTTCCATTTCTATTTTCTGTACTGAGAGTTTGTTTAGATACTGTTAAGTGATTGCTGTTTAGATACAAAGCAAGACACCACTTAGCACCCAACACTGCTACCTACTTGGTTAAGCACTGATTATCATCCTTCTACTCTAATGCTGCTTTCACTCACCCTAAGTGGCCTTGTTAGAGCTCATTTGCCATGGCCTTTGTAGTTATAATAGGATGACTCTCAGGGTCTGGCTCCTGCATCCTGAAGAGGCCTCTGTGAAATGTTCTCACATAGCTTCCCTCTTTGGTCTCTAGCCTGCCACAGAATTCCCAGCATGGCTCTTAGCAGATATTAATATAATTATAAATTGCCTTTAGTATGCAGGGATTATCATCACATATAGGGTGTCTGTTATATAAATCTTCCTATTTGTAGGTATTTTAGAAAATATTTTGAAGAAGTAAGTTCCAAGGTGACAAAACAAATCAACCTATTCTGTTTGCTATAAATCAAAATTTTCTTTTTTTAAAAAAGGAAATGTCCTTTATGTAATAATTCATAGCTAGAATCTCTCTTAGAATTCAACTAAGTTATAAGTAAGTTGTTACAAGACTGATAAGTCACATAGAGAGAAACGCTGATCAGTAAGGCTTATTTAACACAGCTGTCAAGGCACTCCCCGCCTCTTCCTCTTGTCCTCTTGATTGGTCAATTAGCCACCTCAATAACTCATAGCTAGTCTTAAGCAGATTCAGATCTTTTCTATTCATGAGGCTGGTCAGGTAGCTACCCAAGTGACATTTTCTGAAAAAGCCAAGATAACTTATCTAACTAAAATTATCTCATGCTAGCCCTTCAGTATATCTACAATTACCATTAAGTAGTACTGGGAACAAAAAACATGACTTATTTAGCTGATAGGGTCATGATTCATTTGTATGAATAACTATATTTATTTTACCCCTATTGCCCCCTAGAACAAAAATAAAGTGTTTCACTTGTTTGTAAACAAATATTTATTAAGGGATTATTGTCCAAGCTCTAGACACTGTGTAGGCACTGAAAACACATAAAAGAAGCTCACAATGTAGATAAAGTCTCTCTTAGAATTGAAGAATTCAAACTCGTTAAGTCTAAATTTCAACGTATACTGATGAAAGAGAAGTATCAGGCAGTGTGTTAGCCAGTGTATAGGCTGGGTCCTGCTGCAGGAATCTATATCACCAAAACTTACTGGTTTCTGAAAACAATGGTTTGTCTCTCACTTTGACTCCCTGCCCTTTGGAGATGAGTTGGGTCCCAGATAGCTCTAGTCTCTTCACTCTAGGATGCAGGCTAGAAAAGTAGTCACTATCCCAAACATTGTTTGTCACTAAAGCATAGAACAAAAGTGGCCTAGATAGGCTCACACTAGTCATTCAAAGCCTTGGCCTGGAAGAGATAATCCTTACTTCTGCTCTCAACCCAGCAACCAGAAATAGTCTTGTGAACTTAATCACAAGGAGACTAGGATGCAGAGAGGTGTAGTATCTGAATAGCTTTAATAACTGCTAGAGACATGCAAGCTCTGAGGGGGAGGGGGAAATAGGTAGAGGCCTCCAGAATGGCGAATTTCCCAAGCCCCACAGAATGGCACCCTGGGAGCTCTGGGCATCCAAGATAAAAGCTTACAAGTTCAAGAAAAGGGGTCAATGACATAAGAAGGGGGTAAATAGGATTACATGTTGATTATCCTGTCTTAGTTACTTTACTTTATTATATTCTTCAAATATTTAAATTTAAGAGACTGAAGATGAAAACTAAATGTTTAGTAATGAACAAGAGAGCTAGAGGTATTTATTCCAAAGGTGAACGCATTGAGCAACATAGTACCATTTGTATTACAACATGGCTCATGAAAACTGATAGCAATAACCTCTAACTAGGTAAATACTTTCTCCAAGGTTTACCTTGAGTCTTCAAGTATACATCTGAGGAGAAGATATAAAATGTGATTCTTAGAAATACCTAAGAGAACAAAGCTCACCCTGCTTTAACAACCACAGCTCTAATTCAAAAATGCATCAGGACTTTGTGTGGCTCTGTGTAATGTTAAGCCTCTCAATGCTTTCTTAGTATTTTAGTTTTCTTAGATTTTTAATAGGATTGTTTAAAAGTCCCTTAGACTATGGATATCTTTGGAAGAGAAGAGGTAATATGTGCTACAAAGAGGAGGTTTGGCAAAATCTACAAGAATGGAAAACCAACTAACTAAGATAACTGAAACCACCTCTCATCTGCTTTTCATGCTAATGTTTCCCTTCATGAATGCATTTAAATACATAAATTTTTAAAATTTAAATTATGCACAAGACTAAGCTGTGTACTTTACATATTTTGTCAGTTATTTTCATTTTATAAAGTTGGCATATCTGTGAATATAGAACTGAAAATTGACAGAATGGGTGCATTTTTCACATGGAGAATAAAAAGTAAAGGAAGACAAGAAAACAGAAGGAAGGGACAGGAGAGTTTACCACTAGCTGCTTCCCTCCTTTTAATTTCGTTCCCCAACCTCTAGAGATAAGGCAATCTCCTTGCCGCTCAGCATCCCTTTTTATTAGTCAGAGTAGACTATGCTATGCTGCAATAAAATATTTCACTCTAAACTCTGAGTTTGACACAACTAATGTTATTTTTTGCCAAATGTGTTCTGTTCATTTTTTTGTCAGCATGTGACACTCTTCCAGATGGATACTCAGGATGCTAGGCTGATGGTGGCTCCACCAATTAGACTTATACTATATGGAACGTATGGTCTTCTTTCAAGAGAAGAAAGTACATAAAGACCTCATGCTTTACACACACTGTGTATTTTATACTATATTCCATTGCTCAGAACTAGTCACATAGCCCTGACTATACTTCATCGGCAAGTACAGTCTCTCACATACTTGTTTCCCATCTCATCTTCCTTATACCTCCAGTTAATGTTGAGATGTTTTTTTCCTAAGCATCCCATCAACTAGACAAGAAAACAGCAGACATTTATTCCTGGGACATGTGCCTTCTCTGGTCATCTGAGGAAGTCTATATTTGGTTACTCAATTCTCCTTATTTCCCCCAGAATAAAGGGAATTAGAATAATAACCCACAAATTAAAAATTGAAGGAATAGCCTAGAACATTAAATACTTTGGTATATATGGAAAGGACTGAAGTGGGAGAGAGCATAGAAATGGACTATTGGGAGTTGAGTGGCCATGAGATATGTTTCCATACTACCTTATTAATATGAAGGCAAAATAGAAGACTACCACCTCACTTCTTAAAGGTTTCATATTAACCTACATGGAATCTTCCTTTTCTTTTCTTGACTGCCTTGGATATCCATTTAGTATGCTTCTACTTTCACACAAATGTTAAGAAGAAGACCATGTGGCAACAATTGTCATGGGCTTCCCAATCTTCTACAAATAAATTGGAAGGACCAAAATTTAAAAAATAAAAATTTCAGTGGGAGGCAAGATACCTGACTAGAGACATGGGTTGTCAGATTGCCTCAGGAAGGAGGAAAACTTCTAGATTAAAAAATATATACCTATAGCCCAGATATGTGTAATTCTGAGGGGAAAGTGTGAGAATCTACCAAAGACTGCACAGGAAGAAGTTGCAAAGCAGAATAAGAAAGAGCAAGATTTCAGCTGAGATCAATTTCTAAGGAATTTGGAGCACTGTGGAAAGGGTACATGGGTGTTTGTTTTCCTCCTCCTCCTATGTGTGGAGGAGAAAAACAGACTGCAGGCTCCAGAACTGTTGAAGAGCTTCTCTACTCTCACAAGTTCAAAGCTGCTCCACTAGTGAACTGGGAGTCTCTTGAGAACAGAGCATCTGTTGCCAAGCCCCTCAGGGTTACTCCCCCTCACCACAGACCTGAGGTGAGGCATTGGGCTCCATGCTGCTTTCCCATCCATTGTGTGCCTTTGTCCTCCCCAGGGAGCTTCAGCCCTTCAGTTTTCTTGTCACTGGTTCCCACACAAACATTTCCCACCTGCCCAGACTATGGTGGCCTCCAGGGGCTGGTGGGTACCAGGGAAACTGTGATCCCAGAGTTTGGATATTCATGGCAAGATGCCTTCAGGGGAGAGTGAAATCTATCAAGTGAGAAGAGGGGGGCCTTGAAACCAAGGGGACCATCACACCCATTCTCCTTCATTCAGACTCTTTTCCTATTCCTCCCCTCTCTAATGAGAAGCTGCTGATATAGTTGTGGCAGTTCTCAGGTGAATTGGCATGGGTGCCCTAAAGGATTATTGAACTGGAGCTTTCAGGAGCAGTCCCTTCTCCTTTGATGGAGTGCCTACCACAGTGACTGGGGCTCATGCCTTCCCTCTTAAAAATAAGTAGCTGACCAAGAGATGCTTGGATTATGAGCTCCCTGACTGAAGGCCCTCCCTGGGGCAGCCCACTGCAAATCTGAGGGATATCAAACCTGCTTAAGCACCCCACAGGCAACTCCAGACCAGCATACTTCTCCCTGCCATAGGCAGGGATTGAATTTGGGGCAATAGAGGATAGGCCCACAGGCTAGATCCTGTATGCCACAGTTCAATTGTGTTGCACAGAGAGGCATGAAGGTGTGAAGGAGAGAATTATAAATTAATCTTAGGAGGCAAGGGAGCCCATGTGCGCAGACCTGAAAGGATAGTGTGGTGTGGCTGCAGCTACAGCACAGTCATGGAGTGCCTTCCCTCCACAGGACAGCCTCACTCTCTGTCCAGGGCAGGATCCTGGAAAGGGAAGCTCCCAGTCTGCTGTACCATTGCTAGAGAGCTCAGCTAATTTGGACTGCTTTTTGTGTTAGATTCCAGGAGACTGTCAGGTCAAGGGAAGAGGCAGAAGAATGAAATCCACTCCTGTTTGCCAGACTGTGAATCTCAGGTGGCCCCTCCCCAACAGCAGACTTTGTATCTTGGTGAAGCAGCCTCAATCCCTGGGCAGGCTTGGAATCTCTGCCTTGATCTCTGCTATGACAGGTCTCATAGCTGCCTTTGTGAATCCTGAACCAACACTTATCCAAACCAGCCATGCCCTGCCTTGCTCTTCTACCTGTTTCTATAGTGGTAGAAAATTAAAAGTTCCTGGAGAACTCTAGGGCCGCATTCACCACTAGAGCATCTGAGAGGTGATGCCTAGAATGGGACACAGATCCCAAAAAAGATCACTGAAGCTGATTGTTCCCTGCAAGTATCACTCACTAGTGGGGAATATAGCTTGTCAATGTTATGGCTGACTTTTACCCACAACCAAGCTGTCTCAGAGATTAACCAAGAAGAGAAAAGATTCAAGTAAGTGCGATCAGAAATGAAAAAGGAAACATTATAACTGATACCTCAGAAATACAAAACATCTTCCATGATTACTATGAAAACCTGTATACACAAAAACTAGAAAACCTGGAGGAAATGGATACATTCTTGGAAACACACAACTTTACAAGCCTGAATCAAGATGAAACAGAAATTCTGAACAGATGAAAAATGAGCAGCAAGACTGAAAGAGTAACAAAAAAATCTCCTAACAAAAAAAGGCACTGGCCTAGAAAGATTCACAGTCAATTTCTACCAGATCTACAAAGAACTGGCACCAACTCTATTGAAACTGTTCTATAACATTGAAAAGGGGGGGTGCCCTACCTACCTCACTCTACAAAGCCAGCATTTCCTTGATACCAAAACCAGGAATACACACCAAAAAAGGAAAACTATACACCAATATCCCATATAAACATAAGGGCAAAAATACTCAACAAAATACTAGCAAACCAAATTCAACAGTACATCAAAAAGATAATCCATCATGGTCAAAGATGCAAGGACAATTTAATACCTGTAAGTCAATAAATGTGATTCATCACACAAACTGAAGTAAAACCAAAGACCATATGATCATCTTAATAGCTGTAGAAAAACAGTTAAAGAAAATCCAGCACCTCTTGATAATAAAAACACTCAAAAAATAAGACATAGAAGGAATAAACCTCAAAATAATAAAAGCTATACTTGAGAAACTTACAGCCACTATCATACCAAATGGGTAAAAGTTGAAAGCACTGTCACTACTTCTACTAAACATAATACTGTAAGTCCTAGCCAAAGAACTCTGGCAAGAGAAAGAAATAAAGTGCATCCAAATTGGAAAAGAGGACTTCATACTATCCCTGTTTGCCAATAATATGATCTTATATCTAGGAAACAATAAGGACTCCATCCAATGACTCCTAGAATTATAAATAAGTTCAGCAAAGTCTCAGGTTCCAAAATCAATGTACACCAATCAGTAGCATTTCTGTATACTAATAGAAGTTAAACTAAGATTCAAATAAAAAAACAATATGTATACCATTTACAACAGCTGCAAAGAAAGTAAAATACTTAGGGATATATTTGACCAATGAGGTGTAAAAGTTCTATAAGGACAACTACAAAACACTGATGAAATAAATCATAAATGACACAAACAAAAGTAAAAACATCTCAGGATGGTGCCTGTAGCTCATTGAGTAGGGTGCCAGCCCCATATGCCAAAGATGGTGGGTTCAAACTCGGCCCCGGCCAAACTGCAACAAAAAAATAGCTGGATGTCGGGGTGGGTGCCTGTAGTCCCAGTGACTGGGGAGGCTGAGGCAAGAGCATCACCTAAGCCCAAAAGCTGAAGGTTGCTGTGAGCTGTGACACCATAGCACTCTACCTAGGGTGATAAAGTTAGACTCTGTCTCTAAAAAACAAACAAACAAACAAACAAAAAAACTCATACTCCTGAATCGGAAGAATCAACTTTGTTAAAATGTCCATCTCATCCAAAGTGATTTACAGATTTAATGCAATTCCACCAAAATACCAACATCATTTTTCATAAATCTAGAAAAAATTATCCAAAAATTTATATGGAATGAAAAAAGACTCTGAATAAACTCTTATTTAGCAATCTTAAGAAAAATATGGAGGCATTACATTACGTGACTTAGAATTACGCTATGACAAGGATGTAGTAACCAAAACTGCATGGCACTGGCATAAAAGTAGACACACAGGCCAATAGAATAGGATAGAGAATCCAGAAATTAAATTATACACCTATAACCAACTAATTTTCAACAAAGCAGACAAAAAACATGCTTTACAAGGGACTCCCTTTTCAGTAAATGGTGCTAGGAAAATTGGAGAGCCACATACAAAAGCATGAAATTGGATCCTTCTCTCTCAACAAACATAACAACTAACTTAAAATTGATTAAAGGCCTAGATGTAAGAACTGAAACCATAAAAATTTTGGAAGAAACCATGGGAAAAACTCATTTAGATATTCATGTAGGCAAAGAATTTATGAATAAGAACCCAAAGGCAAATATAAAAACTATAAAAATAAACAAATGGGACTTAATTAAATGTAAAAGTTTCTGTAAAGCAAAGGAAATAATAAACAGTGTAAACAGACAACTTACAACTTTCTCTCTTACAGGGAGAAAATATTCATAACTATATATTGACAGAGGACCATTATTAAGAATCATTGAAGAACTCAAACAACACAGCAAGAAAAACAAATAGTCCCATTAAAAAGTGGGCAAAAAACATGAACAGTGTTTTTTAAAAGAAGATATACAGGAGCAGAGCCAAGATGGTGGACTGCAGCCAGCTTTTTACAGAAACTCCTGTCCAGAAGGAGGCTTAAAGGACAGAAGTTTAGCAAGTTAGCTGATGGTTTGGAGCAGAGCCAAGTGAGAAGATTGAAGAGCACACTTCAACCTTCCTGAGGTGAGCTGTGACCACAAAAATACAATCAAAAGGTACAAAATCCACCACCAAGCTGACGGGAGTCCCCTCCCCCACAACAAGGGCTCGCAGTTTACTCCATGCAAACAACTGAGCAGAGTTCAAACTTCCTCCCACTTTATCCCACAGGAGAGACCCCCTAAAAACTGGACCTCCTACCCCTGCTGGTGTGCCACAGCACCCTCTGGCCAGGCATAAAACTGTAAAACTGTATATATTCCCCACCTGCAACATTGAACTCCGAGGAGACCCCACCTACCCACTCCAAGGTCTGGAGGTTTGTGACCTATGGTATCTAGATTCTTGGGCATCTCCTTGAGAGAAGTGGAGGGGGAAAGAGCTGGTGCTGGTCTGTGCTGACTGTGGCACACGTGTGAGGAGAAGAAAATTGGCTCAGGGGATGCCAATACAGCAACAGTGGCATCCTGAGCTGCAAACTGACGCCATTCCAGACCCATCTCTCTGGGCAAACAGAGGTTTCGGACAGCAGCCACAGGGAAAATGCAGATAACTTTCGTAAGTAAAGCACCAGCCCTCAGGGTCTAATACAGCTGAGACAAAGGCAGTGAGCAGGCAGAGGCTAGAATTGACACCTGAGTGTAAACTGCTATTTGTCTGCTGCCCAGAGCTGAATGCAAGGACTTGCAGAGAAATCTAGCTGGACAGAAGCCTAATTTAAACATGCAAGGCCCCCCTGTCAAACTCAGATTTCTGGCTGATTTTGCCAGTTGTAAACCCCAGGAGCAGTGGCCTACTGGAGTGAATAGGGTCACAGACCTAGGGGATTACAAGTGACTGGGTGCAAGGTAGGGAAGGAGGTATTAACCTTCCCAGACTAACCTATTTGCCAGGTGGGTCCCTTTGCCCACACAGAGCAGGGCAGACCCAAAACTGCTTGCTAGAATCACACGCCTCACAGGTGGCAGAGGAGATCCCTGCCCCAGGCTCCTGCTCTGGGCAGGCCCAGAACTGCTTGTTAGTGCTGTGGGCATCCCGTGGGCAGTGGCGGAGGAGTCCTCCATTCCAGGTAGACCCAAAACAGCTTGCTAGAGACATGCACACCCCACAGGGGCCAGGGGATTTCTCCACTCCAGGCACCCAAGCTAGGTGGGCCTAGAACTGCTTGCTGGATCCACACATACCCTACAGGTGGTGGTGGAGGGGTCTACCACTCTGGGCAGGCCCAGAACTGTTTGCTAGAGCCACATATGTCCCACAGACAGAGGTGGGGGAGTTCCCCGCTCCGGGCTCCAGCACTGGGAGGGCACAGATTGGCTTGCTAGTGCCACACGAATCCTACAGGCAATGGTCAAGGAGTCCTCTGCTCCCCCCCCCCAGGTACTCTGGCAGGGCTAAACTAGGACTGATCTGGTCACTCGGTATGCACTACCACTGCCATCCCTCCCCCCACCCCCTGCCAGCTGCTCCAGGGTGCTGAACTAGGACTGATCTAGCTACTACAGTTCCTCTGTTCTACCAGTTGCCCCAGAGGGGTCAAACTAGAACTTATCCAGCTGCTGCGAGTCTCCTGTCCCCTGGTTGCCCCAGCAGGCAGAATGAGGTCTAATCTGGCCAGGCACATTCCCGTGCAGCTGCTACCATTCCACTGCACCCCAGTTGCCCCAGCACCTGAGAACTGGGAGAAGACAACAGACATACTCTGCCTGTCTCTCTGGGCAGCCAGAAGAAGCCACCAACTAAACGGTTCTGATAAGGCCTCCAAACAAGGAAAACTCATGGGGCAGAATCAGTGGAAAAACTCTGGCAACTCAAATAACCAGAGTAGATCAACTCCTCCAAGGGAAAATGAGGCGGACACAATTGAAGACCCCATCCACAAGAAAATGGCTGGGATGTCAGAAATCAAGTTCAGAATGTGGATAGCAAATAAGATTAACAGAATGGAAGAAAGGAAGGAATTAGGAGTTCAATAAATTATTCAAAAGATTTCTCAAGAAATTATTCAAACGATGTCTCAAGAACTCAACGAAAAGATAGAATGATCAAAGATTTTGAAACATGGAGACAAGAGGTTGCAACCTTCAAGGATCTGAAAGACAGCCACCAGAAAGAGAAGGTGGAATCCCTCTGTAACAGAGTGCAACAGGCAGAAGAAAGGATCTCCAACACTGAAGACAAAGCTTTTGAAGAAGCCCAGGAACGCAAAGATCAAAAGAAATGGAGAGCAAAAACAGATCTCACTCTCAGAGAACTCTCGGATAATTCGAAGAAAACTAATATTCGCCTTATAGGAATCCCTGAAGGTGATGAAGTTGCTTCACAAAACACTGAGGTTCTTCTTCATGAAATTATGAAAGAGAACTGTCCAGACATGCCAAGAGATCCTGAAATTCAGATAGCAGATAGTTTCAGAACCCCAGCATGACTCAACTCGAACAAGACATCATAATTAACTTCACCAAAGTTAAGATGAAAGAGAAAATTCTGAAAGCAGTCAGACGTAAAAAAAACATTACCTACAAGGGGAAGAGTATTAGGATGACTGCAGATCTCTCAGCTGAAATCTTTCAGGCTAGAAGAGGATGGTCATCGACTTTTAATCTCCTAAAACAAAATAACTTTCAACCCAGGATCCTGTATCCAGCTAAACTGAGTTTCATCTATGATGGAGAAATTAAATACTTTAATGACAT
>CAUYTI010127977.1:0-117900 GCA_963575145.1 Galago senegalensis | reverse complement strand
TCTCTTTCCATTCTCTTGAGGAAGGCTTGCAATGCTATAAATTTCCCTCTTAGACTGCCTTTGTGGTAGCCCAGATATTCTGATAACTCGTGTCTTCATTATCATTTTGTTCTAAAAATTTGGTAATTTCCTTCTTGATCTAGTCTCTGACCCACCTATCATTCAGCAAAAGGTTATTTAGCTTCCGTATGAGTATGCAGATTCCTGTTCCTGCAATTCCTGTGTTCAACTTTTATTCAATGATGGTCTGAGAAGATGCAAGGAATAATGTCTATTCTTTAAAATTTCGTAGGTTAGACTTGTGACCTAAGGTGTGATCAATTTTGGAGTATGTTCCATGGGCTGATGAGAAGAATATGTACTCAGTTTTGTAGCCATGAAATGTTCTGTAGATGTCTGTTAAATCCGAATGTTGGATGGTTAAATTTAAATCTAGAATTTCTAAATCTAAAATTTCTTTGCTTAGCTTCTTATTGGAGGATCTATCCAACACTGCTAAAGGAGTGTTAAAATCTCTGACTGTTATGGAGCTGGAGGAAATCAAGTTGCTCATGTCTGTTATAGTCGCTCTTATAAATTGAGGTGCATTCTGGTTGGGTGCATAAATGTTAATAATTGAAATCTCATCATGTTGAGTGTTACCTTTAACAAATATGAAGTGGCCATCCTTGTCTTTCCTTACTTTTGTTGGTTTAAAGCCCATTGTATCAGTGAATAAAATTGTAACCTGTGCTTTTTTCTGATTTCTATTTGCCTGAAATATAGATGACCTTCCCTTCACCCTGAGTCTATATTTGTCTTTTAAGGTAAGATGAGATTCTTGTATACAGCAGATATCTGGCCTGAGTTTTTGTATCCAGTCAGCTAACCTGTGCCTCTGTAGAGGACAATTCAAGCCATTCATATTAATTGAGAATTTTGATAAGCCTGATAGAATTTTGGGTATCGAGTTTTTCAAAACTCCAGTGGACATTTTTAATCCTTTTGCCACTGTGGAAGTTGGGATTTGATCAAAAGTTTCTGAGTGAATTTACTTTTGTGGTGGAGGATTGTGCTGGTAATTATGGAGGATAGGTCTGAGAATATCCTGGAGAGCTGATTTAGTTATGGCAAATTTCTTCAATAGGTGAATGTCATTAAAGTATTTAATTTCTCCGTCATAAATGAAACTCAGTTTAGCTGGATACAGGATCCTGGGTTGAAAGTTATTTTGGTTTAGGAAGTTAAAGGTCATTGCCCACCCTCTTCTAGCTTGAAAGGTTTCAGCAGAGAGATTTGCATTCATTCTAATATTCTTCCCCTTGTAGGTTATGGTTTTCTTATGTCTGGCTGCTTTCAGAATTTTCTCCTTCATATTAACTTTAGTGAAGTTAATTATGTGTCTGAGGAATGTCTTATTCAGGTTGAGTTGTGCTGGGGTTCTGAAACTGTCTGCTACATGAATTTCAGAATCTCTTAGCATGTCTGGAAAGTTCTCCTTCATAATCTCATGAAGAAGAGCCTCTGTGCTTTGCAAAGCAACTTTGTCACTTTCAGGAATTCCTCTAAAGTGAATATTAGTTTTCTTTGAATTATCCCAGAGGGCTCTGAGAGAATCGTCTGTTTTTGCTCTCCATTTGTCTTCCTCTTTGAGCGCTTGGGAGCATTCAAAAGCTTTGTCCTCAGTATCAGAGATCCTTTCTTCTGCTTGCTCCATTCTGTTACTGAGGGATTCTACTGTATTTTTCAGATCTTTGAGAGCTGCAAATTCTTGTCTCAATTTGTCTAAATCTTTGGTGAATTTGTCTTTGAATTCATTGAATACTTGAGACAACTTTTGAAATGCTCCTTGAATTCCTAATTCCAACTTTACCTCCTTTCTATTAATCTTATTTGCAATCCAAACTCTGAATTTGATTTCTGACATGTTAGCCATTTGTCTATGAATCGAATCTTCAGTTGTGTCCGCCATAGCATTCCTTGGGGGAGTTGATTGACTCTGGTTATTCATGTCACTGGAGTTTTTCCACTGATTCTGCACCATGATTATTTTACACCATTTGGCTAGATGAACAGATAAGGTGAAGTTGGGGTGGGGGGCTTCTGGAGAGTGATTAACCAGGCCTTTACCCAAGAGCTGTGACTGGTGTCTGTACCTTCTCTCCTAGAGCTTTGCAAAGGACCCATACAGTGCTACGGCCTGAGACACTGGGGACTTACTTGGTGTGGTGGGGCTAAGTGTCTCTGTCTTGTTTTCAGTTGGTCTCTGTCCTACCCTAGTGAATCAGTTACTCTGGGTTGAAGTCTCAGCTCTGGAGCAATACCAGCAATTAAGTCACCCCACCCCTCATGGGCAACAACTGGAAAAGGAAAATCAAACCTTCCCAGAACCACACACCCAGGATACCACTTTGGATAGTCCTCTGGTGATTGTTCTAGTCCAAGAGATCCAAATCAGTTGTCCCAGTCAGCACCCGGTGTCTAGTGAGGGAGTTTAAAAAGTCTTTGGCAGCTAGGTAGCAGGGGTCTGCTGGCAGCTCTAGTATGATTTGTTCTGGTACTCCGTGGAGTCAGAAGGACCTCCCCTAGCAAATGAATTAGTCTGGGAAGGTTGATGCCTGCTTCCCCACCTTGCACCTCTGTCATGCCTAGTTATTGGTAATCTCGCAGGGCTATGACCCAGTTCCCTCCAATGAGTACATGCTCCAGGGGTTTTAGCCTGCCTGAGTCACAGAGAGATCTTATATCTCCTTGGCCAGGTCTACATATTTTGCCATCATCCAGTAGGGGAAGCTTATTGGAACCTGGGGTGGTTCACTCTGTTCCAGCCCTGGCCCTGATTGATGTTGCTGAACTTATATTTGTGTAGATTTTGTGATCCTGTCCTGGCTATATTCCCCTGTGGACCAGGTGCTGTTTGAGTTCAGAGAAACTGTGACTCAGCCCCAGTCTGTGCTGCTGCCTGGAGCTGGTGTTTCTGTCTCCCTGGCAGGCTGTGTTGGAGTGGGTGCAGTTAGAGCTCACACTTGGCTCAGAGTTCCAGCCTTGGCCTGCCTGCCTTTGTCTCAGCTATGATGCCTTGAGGGCTGGGTGTTTCTTAGGCTCACTAAAGCAGTCCTGGCTCACTCCACCCTGGGAATATGCCATCTCTGCATTATGCCGTCTCTGCATGCGCCTTCTATTCTCTGTCCTCACTGTCCTCTGCCCAGGCTGGTACCACCTCAGGCAAACCCTTTACTCACAGAGCCTGCGTTACTGTCCCAGATCTATTCCGCCAGTGTCTGCCACCAGAGAAGATGCCTGGCTTTCTCTGGTTGCCCAGAGACAGGGAGTGTCCTTACAAAATATCCCCAGGGGTGTAAGCCCTATTATTCCCACTGCTGCTGCTGCTGTGTGCTGTGGGGCACCACCTCTCCCCCTCCTGTCCAGTTCCTTCAGTCCACCACCTTCTCCTTACTCCTGTGCTGCAGAATCAGTACAAACCTGCAACAGTCCACACCCTGTCCACATTTCTCTAGAAAATGCCCAAGACTCTGGACTCCATGGGGGACAGGCTTCCAGACCTTGGGGTGAGAGTGCAAGGAAATGCTGGGAGTTCAGAATTGTAGGTAGAGAATGTATACAGTTTTATACAGTTTTATGCCTGGCAGGAGAGTGTCATGGAACCCTAATAGGGGAAGGAGGTCTGGTATTTAGAGGGTCTCTCCCATGGGATAAAATGGGAGGATGTTTGAACTTTGCTCACTTGTTTGTAGAAAGTATACTGCGAGGTGTTCTCATGGGGGAGGGAACTCCTTTCCACTTGGTGATGGATTTTGAACCTATTATTTGTATCCTTGGAGGTCATAGCTTACCTCAGTAGGGTTGATGTGTGTTCTTCAACCTTCTGTCTTGGCTCAGCTCCAAACCATCAGCTTACTTGCTAAACTCCTGTCTTTAACCTTTAACTCTCCTGGACAGGAGCCTCTGCAGAAAGCTGGCTCTAGTCGACCATCTTGCCTCCGCCCCCCCTTGAATTAATTTTTGTATAGAATGTGAGACTTAGGTTAAGGTGTCGTGTCTTTTATTTTTGACCTATATACATCCAGTTCCTCCAACATGAATGTTGAAAAGCCTATCTTTCCTCCACTGGCTTGCTTTTGCAATTTCATAAAAAAATCTTTTGGGCATATTTGTGTGGGTTTGTTTCTGAGTTCTCTGCTCTGTTAACATGTGTTTCTGTTCCTCCACCAAGTTCATGATTACTGTAGCTATTTAATAGGTCTTAAAGTCAGGCAGACCAATTCCTCTTACTTTATTATACTCTTTGCAAAATTGATTATGTTAATTCCTTTACCTTTCCACATAAGTTTTAGAACAGTCTTATCTCAGTCTACAAAAAAGTCTTGTTGGGATTTTGATAGTAATTACTTTAAAGTTATATATAAGTTTGGTCTCCAGTAACCTGTGGAGCTTTGTTACTGGTTGGTTGCTTTGTTGGCTTGAATGTCTGGGGTCCCTACTTGGCCTTCTCTGATTCTACTCTGGTGGCTGGCGTGTATTGGATGCTTTATGACAGGGTGGAAGTTAAGGCTCCCCACTTGGCCATTGTGACTTGCCTGGGGTGGGATTACAGTTTGTGTTTATCTGGAGTAGAATAGTTATTATATGTAAAATTTCTGTCTTACTAAACTGCCCTTTTTCTAGGGCTTTGATGAGAAAGGAAACTTTTTTTTTTTGAGACAGAGTCTCATTATGTTGCCCTGGCTAGAGTAGCATGGCATCATAGCTTATAGCAACCTCAAACTCTTGGGCTTAAGTGATTCTCTTGCCTCAGCCTTCCAAATAGCTAGGACTACAGGCCCCTGACACAATGCCCGGTTATTTTTTGGTTGCAATTATTATTGTTGTTTAACAGACCCTGGCTGGGCTTGAACCTGCCAGCCATGGTGTATGTGGCTGGCCCCCTTCTTAGTGAGCTGTGGGCACCAAGCCAAGGGAAAGGAAACTTATTTATTTTTTTTTTTGCAGTTTTTGGCTGGGGCTGGGTTTGAACCTGCCACCTCCTACATATGGGGCTAGCGCCCTACTCCTTTGAGCCACAGGCACCACCCCTGGGAAAGGAAACTTTTGTTGGAGGCTTTTATTTTCTGCATCTGTTGACATTTCTGCATTGCTGGCTTTTTCAGTTCCAAGTCTGGGATATAGGAAGAAAAGAAAATCTTCCTTGGTTCCCGAGGTCTCTCTCCATCTGCTGTCTCCTCTCCTCCTTTCAAGATCATCTTATATTTGTTTAAGAAAATGTTCGGAGTTTTACTTGTGTTTTGCTGAAGGGATAAGGAAAAGTATGTCTACTCTGTCTTCCTAGAATCTGTGTTCACAGTTTCTTTTTGGAGTTATAAAAATTTTGGGCTGAGTTCAGTGGCTCATGCCTGTTATTCCAACACTTTCAGAGGCTGAGGTGAGAAGATTGCTTGAAGCCAGGAATTTGAGACCAGCCTCAGCAATATATTGAGACCTAGTCTCTCCAAAAATAAAAAAGGGAAAATCAGCCAGGTGTAGTGTCATGCACCTATAGTCCCAGGTGCTCAGGAGAATGAGGCAGGAGGATTGCTTGAACCCAGGAGTTTGAGGTTGTTGTGAACTTTACTTATACTACTGTACTCTAGCATGGGCAACTGAGACTGTATCTCAAAGAAAAAAAATCTTTCCAACATTTAGAATAGTAGAATAAGATAATATCAAGAGACCTATTTTCCAGGTTTAAAAATTGTATATATTTTTCTATCTGTCTTACTCTATTTTTTGAGGTGTTTTCAAGTAAATTATGGATATGACATTTTACTTTTAAAACAATATGCATCTTTAAAAAAATAAAATTTTTGAACACAGTGTTTATAACTAATGATTTATAGTAATATCTTCATATTATCTAATATTTAGTTCATATTCTGATTTCCCTATTTATTCCCAACATGTCTTGTGGCTAAAATAACAAAGATCCAATCAAGAACATAAATGGTATTTTGTTGTCAGGCTTTTAAGTTTTCCTTAATCTTGAGCAGTTCCTCTCCTTTTTTATTTCCATGATATTAATTTATTGAAGAACTAGTTTCTATTGAACCTTGGAATCCCACTATTGATAGGGTTTGTCTCACTGTGTCCTTGTGCTTATCTATTGCATTTTTTGTAAACTAGAAGTTAGATCTAAAGACTTGATTAGATTCAAGTTTGATGAGAATGGTTCACAGATGGTAAGCAGATTTTCTTTCTTTTTTTTTTTTTATTAAATCATAGCTGTGTACAATAAAGAAATCATGGGATACAATGTGCTGGTTTTATATATAATTTGAAATATTTTCATCAAACTGGTTAACATAGCCTTCACGGCATTTTCTTAATTATTGTGTTAAAGCAGATTTTCTTGAGTTTATGTTATGTCTAACTTTTTTTTGTGATAGACAAGATGCCTTCTGCATCCTGTGATGCACTATTGGATGACATAGAAGATATCGTGTCACAGGAAGATTCAAAGCCACAAGATAGGCATTTTTCAAGAAAGCATGTTGTTCCAAAGGCACGAAGACGAAATACCCAAAAATATTTGCAAGAGGAAAACTGTCCCCCCAGTGATAGGTAAGCTTTTTTGCTTTAAATGGTCTTGTTTCCTTCCACAGGAGAATTTAGTGCTACTAGTTTATGTAATATACATAATGTCTCTCTCTCTTTTTTTTAAAATGTCTCTCTTTTTAAGAATGTTTGAATTTTTGATAGGAAATATAGTTCGAGTATCCATTAACTGAAATGCCTGGACAGGACCAGAAGTGTTTTGGGTTGTTTTGGATTTTGGAATAGTTGCATTATGTAATTACCCATTGAGCATTCCTAATCTGAGAATCCAGAATCCTCCAATGAACATTTCCTTTGAATATCATTTTGGTGCTCAAAAAGTTTTGGATTTTGAGTATTTTGGATTTCAAATTTTTAGATTAGGGATAGTCAGCTTTCTTTCTTTTTTTTTTTTTTTTAGATTTGGTGAGGTAATTAGTTAAAAAAGAAAAAGATGTCAAATTGGATGTTCCTTGCATTGCAGCAGGCACGGCCCAGGACAGTAGAACTCTCTTTGATATAACTATAGTTTGTGTGTAATTCTGTGTTACTTCCACATTTTTACTAGAAGTTGTGAGTTTTTTTTTTTTGTGTGTGTGTCTGTCACCCAGGCTGGCATTGGGTGCAGTGGCATAATTATAACTCACTGCAACCTCAGACTTCTGAGCTCAAGTGATCTTCCTACCTTAGCATCCTTGAGCACCTGGGACTACAGGTGCATTCCACCATGCCTAGCTAATTTTTAAAAAATTATTTTTGTAGAGACCGGGTTTCACTATGTTGCCGACCTGAGTCTCAGGTGATGCTCCTGTCTCAGCCTGCAAAACTGCTTGGGATTATGAGTGTTAGCCACCATGCCTGGCTTCAGTTTATGATTTTTTGAAGACAGTGGTACTTTGGATATTTGATTTTTCCTTAGCCAATTTACAAATACTGCTGGGTCAGCTAAATGCATTGGGCACAATGAAATTATTGCCTTACTCAGGGCTTTATAGTAGGTGTCTAGTCAGTGAAATTCTAATACAGCCTAACCAGAAAGGATTATGTAATTGTATAGTTTTAATAAGCCTGTGTTTATCTACTACATTGTTGAAAGTTTTAATATACTGTTTTGTTTGGAATATTAAGCCTTTAAAATCTCTGAATTTAAATTTACTTATATTTTAATGACTGAAGTTTATCAATTTTTCCCTGAACACATCATTAAGGTAATTTCTATTTACTTATAAATTATTAGAGCACTCCAAATTGAAAGTTCATTTTTTTTCTTCCTAAAAATGTTACCTTTTTTTAGAAGTCTATTTCTTTTCTTTTTTTTGAGACAGAGTCTTACTATGTCACCCTTGGTAGAGTGCTGTGGCATCAAAGCTCACAGTAACCTCAAACTCTTGGGCTTAAGCGATTCTCTTGCCTCAGCCTCCCAAGTAACTGGGACTACAGGTGTCCACAATGCCTGGCTATTTTTTTGTTGTAGTTGTCATTGTTGTGTGACAGGCCCTGGCCAGGTTCGAACCTGCTAGCCCCAGGGTTGTACCTGGTGCCTTAGCTACTGAGCTATAGGTGCTGAGCCAGAAGTCTATTTTTATAGATGGGGTACTTTGAATAATGCCTGATTGTTATTTATATCTGTAAGTTTGTAAGGTTGCAATTAGTATATAGATATACTTAGTTTTCCTTTATCTGTTATTGTTGCCAGAACCATTTTCTTGGCTATTTTTATTTATATATACTTTTCTAACAGTTGAACTTAGTAAGGTAGTAATATGAATTTAAAATGTAATTCAGAGACAAATTAGGTTTTTTAAAATGTAGAGTCTTAAAATTCTATGATTATATTATCTTGATTTTAGACTTTTCATGTAACAGCAGATTTTGAAGTAAGTTGGTGCATTTAATAAATCGCTTGTCAGTCAATTGCAGTGTGTTTGTGTGTGTGTGTAATGTACCCTGAAATTACGTAGTATTTTTAATTCTAAAAGTTAATGAGACTTACTTTGAAAAAAATTCTTTGTTTAACAGCACCATTCCAGGCATACAGAAAATTTGGATACGAACATGGGGTTGTTCTCATAATAATTCAGATGGAGAATACATGGCTGGACAGCTAGCTGCTTATGGCTATACAATTACAGGTAATGAAGTTTGTAATGTATTTTATTTTATTTTTTTGAGACAGAGTCTCAAGCTGTTGCCCTGGGTAGAGTGCTGTGGTGTCACAGCTCACAGGAACCTCAACCTGTTGGGCTTAAGCGATTCTCTTGCCTCAGCCTCCCAAGTAGCTGGGGCAATAGCCACAACCCCTGGCTATTTTTTGGTTATAATTGTTGTTTGGTGGGCCCGGGCTGGATTCGAACCCTCCAGCTCTGGTGTATGTGGCTGGCACCCTAGCCGCTTGAGCTACAGGCGCTAAGCCTGTAATGTATTTTATTGATTAAATTCCTCAGAGTTAAGTTTTTTGGAGACATGTATTCTAGCTTCAGAGATTAAAGAATATTTTTAGCAAACTTAATGCTTGTAAAGCAAAACAAGAAATAATGTTTATTTGCCAAGATAACTATGGGTATCATTTTTTAAAAACTTAAGCTTGTATTGAGATAAGTTTAGACTTTCATAAAATAGAGTTATGGAATTTGCTCATATGTACCCTTCACTCATCTTCTCCCAATATTAATATCTTTCATAATTGTAATTAATAATCCAGGAAATGAACTTTAGTTCAATACAATTATCTGAACTGTAGATCTTACTTTAATTTTACCAGTTTTTCCATTGCCTTCCTTTTTCTGTTCCAGGATCCAGAGTCCCAACATAGATTAGTTGTAACCTTCCCTTAGTCTTGTCCAATCTCTGACAGTTCCTAATTTTTCTTGTCTTCTATGACCTTGCCATTTGTAAAGAAAACATTATTTCTTCTGAAGACAATGTTACTTTGATGCTTTTGGTTCTTTTGTAGATGTTGATGATTGGTTCTTTTGTAGACTGTTCCTCAACTTGGGTTTGTCTATTTTCTCATAATTAGAATGAGGTTATACATTTTTGGCCGGAAGAGCACAGAAGTGTTATTATATCCTCAGTGCGTCTTATCAGGGGGTTATGATGTCAGTATGTCTATTACTGGTACACTAACTGCTACACCTAACTAAGAAAAATAACCTTAAGTAAAATAGCCTGGGGCTATGGGCCTGCCTCTAACCTCCAGACACCTCACTTAAAGGAAAAATAGCCTTTAAGATCATTTCCTAAAACAGAAAACTCGGGTGTTGACTTTTCCTACCTGGTATTAAATATCTAATACATTTTAAATTTTATCTATTAGCAGTTTATGCTTGGCCTTATAAGAGTTTTCTTCTGTATAAAATAATAGTCCTGATATTTTTATACAAGAATATTAAGCTTTGTTATGCACAGTTAATTTTTGTTTCTTTTTTGAGAATAGTTAAAAAGGGAGAATTAAGGAAACAATTACTTGAATGAGAATTTTTTTGCTAATTATTACTTTTTTATACTTGTATTACTTCATATATTGTACGAATTTTATAAAATCTTGATTATTCCCACTTTAGAAATTCATAGTTTTTAATTCTAGTCTGGCTTACATGCAGCAGACTATAAGACGACTAGTCTAGGTGTTGTAGGCCTGGGAAGTGTCAATGATGTTAGCTTCTGTAAGACATTTAAGGAAATCTCTGTAGATCTTATATTTAATTAGATACATGATGCTAATACTTTCTATATTGCCTATGCCAATGGTTTCTTTCATTATTATGAAATAATGAGAGTTTATAACATTATTTATAATGTTTTTGTTAACCAAATGTAGATCTAAAGTTAAAATGTATAATTGATATAAAATATAGATATGTATAGAGATTAAAAATTATAAACAATAGAGAAATTAAAACTATTTCTCAATTACTAGTTACAGATAGTAATTGAGAGAATAACTGTAGATAGTAATTGAGCATTTGGGGAAGAAAGATGCTGTGAGCATATACAGTATTTGGAATTGTTAACTTTTAACTATGTGAATTTGGGATGTAATTATTCCATAATAAAACTTGATAAAGACTTAGAGCATTTAGTTGTTAATTGCTGGTTTTCAAACCCTTTTTATTTTGAGGAAAAAGGTGTTTCGTATCTTTTAAGTAAACTGTTTTAAAATAGCTCTTGCTTTGGAAGGCTAAGGCAGGAGAATAGCTTAAGCCCAAGAGTTTGAGGTTGCTGAGCTGTGATGCCACGGCAGTCTACTGAGGGCAACATAATGAGACTTTGTCTCAAAAAAAAAAAAAAAAAAGGAGAAGCTCTTGCTTCTGTTTTGAAGAATGAAACCTACGGAGGAGAAATGATGTTAGTCCCTAAAACTCAGAACAATTAACTGTATCATAGATACATGGAAGCTTATTATAATTAAATCAGTATCATGGGAAGCAATTAAACTTTCCCTGTGGGTACCATGGCTTTTAAAAGAAATATGACTTGAATGCATACATTCTATGAATGTGTTCTTCAAGTAACCAATTTTTATAGACCACCTCTTTTTCCAGCAATCCTTTGGTTATTCTTTTCGGATTATTTCTTTTGGAGATGTTGGTAAATTATTTTCAGTGTCCTTGTTCATGGCAAATCTTCCTACCTTGAGAATAGATTTAGTGTTAGAAATGGTCACAGGTCATTTGAGGCCAAATGTGGTTGAGAAAGTATGTGCTATGATGTTGAACAATACCCTTTTAGTTAAAATTAGGCTTTTTTGATTATCTTAACTAATTCTGAAAACAGTTCTAAAAGAGTAGCAGTGATTCTTACATTTTTTGGGTCTCTTCAGAACCTTGCAGTTCTTTTTTGAGACAGAGTCTTGCCCTGTTGCCCCTAGATAGAGTGTTGTGGTATCAGCCCAGTTCACTGCAGTCTCAAATCCTAGTTCAGATGATCCTCTTGCCTCAGTCTGCTGCATAGCCAGGACTACAGGTGTCCATCACAATGCCCAGCTAATTTTTCTATTTTTTTGTAGAGATGGAATCTTGTTTTGCTTAGGCTGGTCTGGAACTCCTGAGTTCAAACATTCCTCCTACCTTGGCCTCCCAGAGTGCTAGCATTAAAGGCCTGAACCATGGCCCTTGGCTGGAACCTCATAACTCTTAATTTTATTAAGAAATTCTTTTTTTTTTAAATTAAAAAATTTATTTTATTATTATTTTTTAAATTTCAGGTTAACTTGAGGTTACAAAGAATTAGGTTACAGTGTTTGGATTTGTTAGGTATAGACCCTGATGTGGTTGTGTCCTGCCTGCAGGAAGTGTGCCATATACCCCCACAATGTGCCATTCAGTGGGAGCACACCAGTCCTCTTCTCTTCTCCCCCCCCTCCCCATTCCCTCCTACCCCAACTTGAGTTGAATTGAGTTTTTCTCTTAAGTGGGCATGTATTAGATCATCTACTGGCTTCATATTAGTATTGAGTACATTGGATACTTGCTTTTCCATTTTTGTGATACTTTACTAAGAATGTGTTTAAACTCCATCCAGGTTAATACAAAAGATGTAAGGTATCCATCTTTTTATGTCTGAATAGTATTCCATGATATACATATACTACAATTTATTAGTCCTTTCCTGAGTTGATAGGCATTTAGGCTGTTTCCACATTTTGGTGATTGTAAATTGAGTTGTGACAAACAAAAATGTCCTTACAGTAAAATGATTTTTTCCTCCTGGTAGGTGCCTACTAATGGGATTGTGGGATCAAATGGAAGGTCTATTTTGAGGTCTTTGAGGATTCTTCATACTTCTTTCCAATCACCAAGGAATTCTTAACTCATAATTCATAATTACCCAAGTCAGAATAGAGTGCTTATCTTGGGTGCTCATGGTTTCAGAGACATTTTAAAGTTGCTGGATTGTTAAAGTTCTTGATAGCCTCTTTGTGTATTAGTATATAGTTAATTCATTCAGCAAACATTCTCTGAAGATGATAAGGTGTTCTAGGAGGTGTGAACGTAAGAAAAATAACATAGCCATGGATTCTAGTAGACAAGAGGTTTATTATTTTTTGGCAATGGAAAAGCTTTCATAGTCTGTGTTAAATCCTCTAAGTTATTTTAGTAAATGTGGAATCTTGTGATGTTTTCTTTCTTTTTTTTATAATACAGGGAAAGTAGGGGTAGGTCCTGCTTTATTAAAAGAGCTTTTACAGTGTATATTTTAGAAATGCTTTGTGATAATGTTAGTCAGAATATGGCATCTTATGTTTGAATTATGGAAACTAATATCTCTTTGCAGAAGCAAGTAAACATGGATTTATTTGCTTTAGGAGGTGGTGTTACAAAGCAATCACCAAAGTATATAGCGTATCTGGTCCTGGCCATTTAAATTGAAGTAGTTTTAAATTTTTGTGGCTGAGGTCAATGGGACATATTTGATTGCTACATAGAAATGTTTACAGAAGAGTATGTACAGGTACCGTATTAGCTGTCTGTATGATTTAAAGGCTAGTACAGCTATGCTTTTGTGTGTGGACTTAGGCTTAGGTTACAGTACATAATTCAAGTATCAGTACATATACAGTTTAACAAAACACAACTCTGCCTGTTTTCTTAATTCAGTTTTAAGAATGGGTGACCATGACATCTTATGTTTGCATCTTCACTTATATAATAAAATATATTAAGATTGGGGGTAGATGAATTCTGTGGAGAGCTTTGCAGTTGACTTCTCCAAATACAATGTCTCCAAAAGACATGAAATCCATAAATGAAAAGTATGTAGAATATTATGCTTCTCTTAGATGATGCAATATTTGGGGCTGGCTAGTTCTAAGTGAAGTCAGGATTTCTCTACACACTTTTAGGTAGGGAAGTTGAATTGGTTAAAAGCCTCGTTAGGCATTATTGTTGCAAGGATTACATGGAATAACTGGCATGAGGTTACTGTGTATTTTATGAGGAGATTGAGGCAGGGAGAAGGAAGACGTGATGAATGCTTCATCCAGTTACAATAATCTTTGTGGAGCTGCCACTGAGACATAGGTTTGTGTGTCTGCACAGCCTCACCTCGAGGCACAGCCTCTAGAGGGTGATGTTTTCAAGGCAGTTCAGGACATAAATGTACTAGTATTAATGGCTTTTATTAGAATAGTGTTTGCAACATTTAAACATTTTTTTCTCTTTTATGATTTTGTTTTTAATATGTGACCCTTATTACGAGGCTTTCCCTCTTTTTGTTTTTTGGAGGGGAGAAGAATACATAGCACTGTAGTTTGTGTCACAGTAACATGCTTGGTTTGTTAATCGCCCTGCTGATTTGGGAGTTGGAAGTAAGCTGTTTCTTTAGTAATAGATAGCAGTGTTAGCAGAAAGCTACCTGGTCCATTCTCGCCTCCTTAATCATAAATATAAAGTCACCCAGTGGAACCTAAATAAAAAATCTTCCTGATTTTTGCATTCTTCTTGAACCTCTGGTGGAATTCCATGAAAGAACCACCAACTGTCTTGCACAGGACTGTTAACTGGCTTTCACATGTGCTTCTGTAATCTGGCCTTCTTGCTCCTTTACTGCCACCACAATTATTTACGTATGGACAGTGTCTTATAGGTTGTAAAACACTTTGGTATCTATTGCTAATTTTACATAGCATGTACCCGAACATGAAAGTAGGACAAAGAGTTTAACTGAAGCTTTTAAAAATTAAAATACTCTAATTGTATATACGTGTATTTGTAATAAGTATTTACAATGAGGTCTTTAGTCATGTGTTAAATAGTATATTTTTATTAATGTAACCCAGTTTCCTTGCAGACATTCTTTATTCCGTAGCTAAAGGTGATGCCTTTTATCTTAAAAGTTACGAAGTGCATCTGGAATTATAGTGAAAATAAGTTGTACTCCGATCATGTGCAGAGTGTCTGTAATGTAAGAGGGGACCATCAGCTTTACATATGGTTGAATCTTAGCCTTGTTCTAAGGCTCAGGAATTAAAAAGTTACTAAAATAGAAACTGTATCTGTTGATCTGTAAAATGTCCTTCTATTTGTATTTCCAGCTAATTTAATAAGCTTTTACTCGTATAGATGCATACACACACATATGCATGCGTGCACACACAGTCTATGCACTGCAGAACTGTAGTCTCAAGATCATGATTTAAAAGTACTTCCTTTAACTTGCCAGTACATCACTCTCACCTTTCCTCCCTGATTACTGTGGAAGTACTCTTATGTTAGGATATTTGCATGAGCTGAAATTATTGTTCATTAAATATTAATATTTTTGTAGTCACTTTTGTCACTTTTCTCATCTAGGGAGGTGAGAATTTTATTCAAAGCTGAGGATCTGACAGTGCAAGGGTAGTGGAAGTAGCCATTTTCCTAGGGAGTGACTCCTAAGAAAATAAAAGTGAAGTACCAGTTGTGGCAGGGATGACAGTGCTTATTAGATAACCGACCTGTATTCTGTCAGTTCTCTCCAGTGGACTCAGCTTTCAAGAAAGGGGAGCGAGAAATCTTAAATAGGTTTGGTAGCTTCCCTACATTTTGTCTGCTCAGGCAACAAAACAACTCAACAATGTTAGGATTTGAAGAGAGAAAGTAGTTTCCAGATCTCTAAATGCCGTATGAGGCCTGTGGGCACACTGCATTGAGGTATGTATAATAAACATTGTTTGAGTTCAGGCAGTAAGCACATGAACTAGACAGCCTTTTTATGATCAGCCCTTGTGTTATGGGTGAATAAAATTTGGGAATCCCATACTTAGAGTTCTAGAATGGCTAGCCTGAGCCAGGAAAAATTTCTTTGTGATCTCAGAAGGAATTGAGATGATTTGCTCCTCACTCCATATTTTCCTTTTGTTGAGGAAACTAGCTTGGGAATGATGACAATGTAAAAGATGTGGTGGTTGAAGTTGGGGAAGATGAGCAGCAATTTTAGGGGGTTAAAAGACATTTTTAAGAGTGGAAATTGCAGAGAATAGACTTGATCTTGTAAATGAAACAAGACTGTAATGCCAGTCAAGTTAAGAGAATGAAGTAGGGCGTGTGGTCTGCATGCTTGTGTCTCTTTTTTATTTATTTATTTATTTATTAAATGATAGCTGTATACATTAATGCAAACATGGGGTACAGTGTAGTGTTTTCATATACCTTTTGAAATACTTTCATTAAGCTGGTTCACATAAATTTCATGTCATTTGCATAGTCATTGTGTCAAAACATTTATATTCTAGTTCTAGAAAAGTTCACTTGTACCATTGTTAGACAGGTATATAGGTAATCTTTCTGGTCACTCTCCCACCACCCAGCCGCCCTTCTCCCCTCCCCTTTCCCACCTCCTCCCCATATTCTTGGGCTAGAATTAAGTTGTATCTTTCATTTGAGAGCTATAAATTAGTTTCATAAAAGGGCTGTGTACATTGGATACTTAATGCTTATTTCATTTAAGTGTGACTTCAAGGCGCGTGTTAATCTGTAGAGTTGTGAGTTCTCATGATTCTGTTTAAATTCTTCTTAGCCTTTTGAGGACAGACTTCTCTTGGTGTAACACACTGAAGAATCTTCCGCAAGCTAGATAAGCCCTTTCCATGCATCTTTCTCTGGAGCAGATGTCACCTGCCCCTTCACATATGTGGTGCCTCTGAGGGGAGGTACTGCTTTTCTCTGTGTGTCCTTATGTCCTCATATACACCAGGAGGCCATGGAATCTGGGAACATGTCATGTGATAACTAGGAGGTAGCTTAAAAGAAGAGCCTTCCAGTAAAGGGTAGCTGCTATAACCCACTGAATTATTTCCTAGTAGAAATGAAGGGTCAGGTCGGGTCCTGCCAGACCGGCCCAGACTGGGCTATCACAGACAGGGGCAAGAGTGGGCAGAAAAGAACTGGCAGACCAGGAGACTTGACACCTGAGAACATAGCCTAGAGTCAGAACAGAGGTGGAGGCTCTTCATGGCCGCAGGCACTGACATTGAGGAGGTAATGGTCAGATTGGAGCTAGGAGAGGGAGGAGAGCAGTGGGGAGAGCCGAGGAAAAATTGGACATGGGTTCAAGCCCAGGCTGAGAAGTCACAGCAGTCTGAGGCTCGGGGACATCTGTGCCAGAGGTCAGTGACTTTTCTGAAGGGACAGGAAGACCTCCATTCTCCAGGAGCTAAAAGGTCTGTAGTCCTGGAGCCAGGACACAGGCACTCTTCGGTTTAATCTGTTACTGATACTTTCTTTCTTTTATCTTTTGGCCAGGGCTGGGTTTGAACCCACCACCTCTGGCATGTGGGGCCAGCACCCTACTCCTTGAGCCATAGGCGCTGCCCTGTTACTGATACTTTCTGCAGCATCTAAGTCCCCTGATGGACCCCTGCAGTTCCTCAAGCTCTGATACATCTTTTCTAATTTCATCTTTCATTCATTTCTTGGGTCATTTTTTTTTTAATTTTCCTTTGGTGGTTTTCCACTTTCCCTTCAATTCCCTTTATCGTTTTTGCCATCCATACTCTAAATTCCCTTTCTGTCATTCCCATCATTTCTTCATAGGTGGGATCCTCCATGGTAGTTTCCTCAGGCTCCCTTGTGAGGGTTGATCTGTTCTGGCTTTTCGAGTTGCTGGACTTTTTCTGTTTGTCCTCCTCATGTGTTTTTATCCACTTCCATCCCCTACTTCCTCCTCCCACTCCCTCCTCCTTGATTTTCCTGCTCTCTGTGCTTGGGTGTTGGAGTGGCCGAGAGTGGCTGGTGAGGAGAGGTCTCTGGTTTGCCATCTTGGAGTCCTCCCCTCGAGGTGATATGGGAGCTCTTCAGAGCATGAGCAACATTCTTGGTGGTGCACTTATGTCCTTTTCTATAGGAGAAATTTAGATGTTCCTGGAACATTGAATGGAACTACTGGGGCAGGAGAGAAAGAACAGGCAGTGAGCTGTAGCTGGGCTGAGGTAACCGGTCTCTGAAATGTGTGTTTTAAAATGTAGGCAGCATTTGTATGTGTGATGGTCTCCATAATTAGAGACCATCCGTCTCTAGAATTTCCCCTCCGTTCAGGGAAAGAGGAGGACCCGCCTCCTGAGTCAGATATTTTAGTTAAACCACCTCCTTTGTTAGTCTTCTCCCAGCAGAGGAAAGCCAAGTGATTGTAGAAATGGAATAATTACATTTCCTATTCCTCGGTGACACATGTGTCACTTCTTTCTTAATAGCTTTAGAACAGACTCAGTAAGAATCCCTTGTACAGGTGAAAAAGCAGCGGTCGGTAGTCTAACCTCAAGCGTACTTCTCTGAGCAGAGTGAAAATGAGGTCACAGCAGTTCCCAGGTTAGAGACACAGGGGCCTAGACAAAGTGGGGTTTGAAGAGTTCTTTAAAGACATGATTTCAACTTAATCCATGTACATAATTATCGTAGTCCCTATTTACCCTGCAGGGGTTTCATCATTCCATCCCATCCAGGAAGACTCACCTCTTTGGGAGGATAACTGTCACAACCCACATTCCTCCTTTGGTCTGCCTCTCAAAAACTCTCTTCACTTTCAGTTTTGGGACATGTCCCACATGTTTGTGTCCCTCCCTCACTCTGCTGGGCCCCAGCCTGGCTGTAGAATGTAGCTCCTCTGGCTGACACCTTGTGGCCTAGGGCCGGTGAACAGAGAGAGGCATGTGTGGGCCTGCGGGCACAGGAGGGGTTTGCCTTTGTGCTTTTCCCTGGGGGCAAGCCCAGAAGGCTGGCCCTGTGTCAGCCTCCGTTGGTGATGATCGCAGAATCATTATTGGCCTCCCTGCGGGCGCAGAGGAATCAGGCCATTGCTCTCACGCTCCTTCACCTCTCATTGGGAAAAGGCGTGTTGGGGCATGCAGAGTCAGTCAAGATCATTTTAAGAAAAGAATGTTTGAAGGTAATAATACTCAGTAACAATGTGTTAGTTCGTTTGCACAGTGGATCACAACCTGCCAGGCCATGGGGCGCCTGAAACTTGGGGCTGCCTTCAGGTCACTCAACTGTCAAAGCTAGTGTTTCTCTGTTTCCATTAAAAATGTAACAGGAACTGAGTATTCGCTGTTCACTGATTTGCATCTGCCATCCTAGTTCCAAGGCTAAATCCTTCTTTAATTCCAGGGTCCCTCCACAGCCCCTTAAACCTATGTCTCCTCTTACAGCCCAACTTTTAACCTAAAATTGGAACTCACTGCCATAGACATGTGAGTCCCCTCTGTAAATCTCTGCACATCAATCTTGAGTTTGGACTCACAGCCAGCAAAGTCCAGGAGGGCTGGCCTGGGCACATTGCTACCTCTTCTTTCTAGCAGCAGCTTACATCTCAAATAGACCAAAGGGCACTACTATTTTTCTTTTTGAGACAGAGTTTTGTCTTGTCACTGAAAGAGTACTATGAGTGTTATGGTGTCATCCTAGCTCACAGCAACCTCAAACTCCCAGGCTCAAGTGATCCTCCTGCCTCTGCCTCCTGAGCAGCTGGGACTACAGGAACCTGCCACCACATGAGGCTAATGTTTCTATTTTTAGTAGATACAGGGGTCTCGCTCTTGCTCTGGCAGATCTTGGACTCCTGAGCTCAAGGGATCTTCCCGCCTTCGCCTCCCAGAGTGCTGGGATTACAGGCGTGAGCCACCATGCCCGGCCCCAAGAGGATTATCTGATGAAATTTTGGCATTTGAAAAATATAAATAGCCCTTTGCAAAATGGCATGGACAAGCAGATATTTTTTCTGAACTAATTTATGAGAGAAAATAAACAGCATTGAAAGGGGAGCTGGATCTCTATACTTGAAGCACAGAGGAATGGCCTCAGGACGCTGGGGGGGGGCTGCCTGCCACTAGCTCTCAGTAGGCTGTGCCGAGGGAGTCCAGCTAGCAGCAGGAGGGCACAGTGCACACTTTACAGAAACAATCCCTTTTCACTGAATATGACACACGTACTAAAAGGTGTGTCGTGAGTGTGCACTGTGGGGTATGTGTACGTTGTGGACGTGTGTGCTGAGTGTGTGCGTTGGGGGCATGAGTGTGCATTGCGGGCGTGTGTCTGCACATTCCTGTGTGTCCACATGGCATTTCCACAAGGCCTAGAGATGAAGGCCAACCCCATGACTATGGGCATCCCTACTGCCCAGATGTGGTCTTGAAATACTGTTTCCTGCTAAAGGAAACCAGAGTGGCTGCTTCTAGGTTTGAGCTAAGCATTGTCCCAGACATAACATCAGATGGTGAGGAGGCTACAGGAGGCCACCGGGGTCACATCAAAACCCTCAGGGTCCACTTGAAGAGGCTTTCACCAGCCAAAGGGGAAAATTTGAACTTCAAAAGGGATAATAATTATAATTACAGTATTATGATACCCATCTAATAAGTTGAAATTTGTGACTTTATAATATTAAAAAAAATGAGCTCCTTCAAAGGATGGTAGGGAATCAATTCATTTTTATGAAAAGTGGTAGACAATAGAAGAGGATGAAACATTACCCTGTTTTTCCTCTCTAAGGTGCCACTCAGTAATCAAGTAGCAGACGAGGCAAGCACACTCCTACAGAAGTGTGCGGGTGGGTGAGCTGATAAGTGGAAGACAGTGACACACGTATCGTTTCCCACCCCTGGGAGGGAGCGGAGGCTGGCGCTCAGCACCCGCAGCTGCTGCCGTCACAGAAAGAGAGGCAACCAGGCAGCATGACGGCCGTGAGGAGCGAACACACCACCTCTAGAATCTCACCAAAAGCTTGAACCTGGGATGGACCCAGCCTCAGAAGGCAGAGGAGTGCGGTGCGCTGGGCGTGGACGTGTGGTCAGCAGAGGCTGGACACGAGGGGTCTACAGGTCAAGTGCCCAGGGAAGTTGTAAGGAAAAGAAGGTTGGAGCAGGGAGCCTGCCAACAGGTCGGAGTCACAAACAGGGCAGGCTACACTGTGGATGGAGGGATGTGCACTTAAGTGATAAATTACAAAGACACCCAAGAAATTGTTACTTTAAAAGTCAAAGTCATGGTTGCTTTTGTGAGGAGCAAGGCACAGTGACCAGCATGGGACACGGCAAAGGACGTTGTGGGGTGGGCAGAGTTCTAGTTCCCGACCTGCGTGGGGTTGCTCCGGGGCCACTTTCTGACAGCTCAGTGACCTGTGCATTCACCTTGTCTGGTTTTCAGAATCTGTGTTTCATCTTACAATGGAAAGGTTAAAAAGGAAGACATAGATATGAATAGCAATTTTTAAAATTTGCATTTTGTGAGGGCCAGAAAGAGCTTAAATAGTCAAATCAGCTTGTGTCAAGACACGGTGCACGGAGAGAGAAGTGTGAGCTCTGGGCTGAGTCCCAGCGTGGCCACTTGCCTGCATGACCCTGGGCCAGTCACTCAGCCTGTCTCAGTTTTCTCATCTGTAAAATGGATGTCACTGTAGTTCCTACCTCGCAGGGTCACTCTGAGAGGATTCACAGGCATGTTGGGCATCCCGCCAGGCACAGAGGACAGGCCCCCACATGGGAGCCACGTGGCTTCCGACTTCCTGCCCTCCTCTCCCCTCAGCTTTTCTCTGACACTCCAGCAGGAGTGGGGAATCCCCCTCCCCTTGTCCATCTATCCCCTGCTCACTGTTCTCTATCTATAAAGACCCCAAAGAAGGAACGAGACAAGTCAGGGGTGGGAAGGCCCCACCTGGGCAGGTCCCATCTGCTCAGTGGTGAGAGAGGAGGCGGAGAGACTTTTCTTATCACCCTGGTGCCCAGCACCCAGAACAGAGCCTGAGACAGAGGAAGCAGGTGATAGACATTTGGAGGATGACGGAACCCACGGGACATAATTTAGAAAGCCCTGCTAGGGTGTTTCTCTTCCACGTGAAGTGTGTGACGTGACCAGGGCTTTATTTTTGCCTCCCTCCCACTGACCTGTTTTTATTCCCTGCTGCCCCTTCTGGGGTTTATGTCTCTGTAAGAGTCAAATAACCTAAATGTCATTTTTTGGCAAAATGTATGTGTCACACTTGTTCCCTATGCAGATAGCCACACACTGACCCAGCCTGTGCCTGCCAACGGTCTTGTCACTGCCACTTGGGGCTCCTTCCTGCCCAGCAGGTTTGTCTGTCATGTCCCCTCTTGTTCTGATGCTCCTCTCGTCACTGGCCCCACACCCAGCCCCTTGCTGTGCTGCGGTCTCAGTATAGGTGAGCCCAGGAGCAGAGCTGTTCCAGGCCAGCCTGTCCCAGTGAAGGTCCTGTCCACTGTCCACTGCTTGTGGCAGCCTCCACTGTTTCCTCAAAGCACTTACCTTGTGTCCACCTGGGAGTGGATATGCTTTGGACATGTGGAGAGTACATGGCCCTTGCAACAGACGGTGAGACACAGACCCAGAAGGGAAGTGGGGGTATCTCCACACTGGCAAGTCTCCACCTTGACTCTCATGAATGTACTATGGCTACCAAGTCACTGTCTCCAGTTTTGAGTGAGTGCTTGGTAGTGAATGAATAAATATGTAGATAAGATGAGAGGCCCCAGGCTAGGGGTTGAGGTGGGTGAAGAATCGGAAGGCTCTGAGAGGGAGAGGAGAGGGCAGATCCCAGGCAGGGGCGCTCACAACCTCGGGAGGTGAGCAGCTTCACCTGAAAATCTGCCTGCAGGGCGGGCAGCCACCCAGGGCCTTATGCAGAGACACACTGAAGGAGGCATGCAGGGACCAGGACCGGGTGACAGGACTGAGGGGCCTCCCCAGGGCCCAAGGGCTGGTCTGTGAGATGTTGATTCTGGAGGGAATTTCACAGGCCTCTGAGAGTGACTGGTGATTAGCATGGCAGGGACTCGGTGTGGCCTGCCGTCCAAGTGCCCGAGGACTGGGAGCAGCCGCCCCTGAAGACAGAGTGTAGCTTAGGAATCACCCACAAGTACCTGAACCTTCCTTTTGTCCTTTCTAGCTGCGTGACCTTGGGCATGTTTTTAACTTCTGTGAGTCTTGGCTTCGTCATCTATAAAATGATCAGAGCACCCACCTTCTGGCCATGTGAAAGATGAAATTTTCTCAGGTCGGGTGCTTCAGCCAGTGCTGCTGAGACTGGTGGCCTGTGCCAACGGTCCACGGAGAATCTAGGCAGCTCGCAGCCCTGGGCCCAGCTGCCGGCAATTCCAACTTGGTGACTTGGGTGGGCTCTGGTCCTCTGTGGTCTCAGCAAGCTCAGAGACCCCACGAGGCCGGGGCTGAGTTGAGCAAGTCATATTGGTGTGTGTAAAGCGGCAACCAACGGCAGCTTCTCCACCCGCTGCCTCTTCACTGACCCTGCACCATCTCCGTCCTGGCGTCCTGGTCCTGTCTCCTTTTGCTCCTTTGTTACAGGGGGTGAGCACCAGTGGGCTGAGTGGCCAGGGGCTCGGGAAGCAGAGGTGTGGGACGTAAGCACAGGCTGCCAACGTCCACGTCGGACATTGGTTCCAGCAAGTTGCTCGGTGAGGTCCACAAGAACTGAGGCTTTGGTGAGAATCAGTCCCCAGCAGTGATGGTGTCAAAGGGGACACCGCCACCCTTACATGCCTCTCTGGTTTTTCTGTATTTAAAAAATGATTTTCTGTTAAAGAGCTTTCGATATTCTCAAAGCATAACCATTTTAAAAGAAAGGTTGTGGAGGGGTTTGATTTTTTTGTGTGCAATGAAAATGTATCAAGTCAGTTTTGAGCACACAGCATTGGGTTCAAGAACATCAAGAAATGATCTCATTCATTTGACGCGTATTTACCAAGCACTGCTGGGGGGGTTGGGGGGTAGCAGATAAAGATCCAGACCCTATTGGAGTGTACATTCTAAGGGGGAGAAACAGGCCATACAAAAGTAAATGTAGTAAATAAGTTGTAAAATGTTAGAATGGGATAACATGCTACTTAAAAGCATTTGAAACTTTTGGTTTAGAAGACTCAGTAAGCAAGTGCTTTTAAAAAGAGCAGGGGTTTTGCTGCATAGCTATATGGGGCAGGAGCAGTGGGACCAGCCATTGCAAAGGCCCTGTGGCATGCAGGGGAGTTTCAGAGGGGCAGCCAAGAGGCCTGGGTGGTCTCAGTGAAGTGAAACTGAGTAAAAGGAGCTGAGGTTGGAGAGAACATGGCCTTGTGGGTCCTTCCAGGACTGGACTCAGAGTGAGGCAGAAGGCCACAGGAGGGGCAGGAGAGAGGGGCAGGACTTGTATTGTGCTGGGGCCACTCTGGTCACTCTGGCACAGCACTGAGAATGGGTTGTAGGAGGCCTTGCGGGGAGGAGGCCAGTGAGCAGGTGCCTACAGGAATCCAGGGAGCGTCCTGGGGCTTGGATGAAGATGGTGACAGTGGAGGAGGTGGGAGGAAGATGTAGGGAGTGACCATAAATTTCGTGTGCAATTTAAAATAGTGTGCAGTTTTAAATTGCACATGAACTTTATAGCCACCATGTATTTTGGAGGAAAATTCATTGGGAATTCTGGGCTGGTGAAAGTGTGGTGTAGGAGAAAGAGCAGAGTCACTGACTCCAAGGTTTTATTTTGTTTGGTTTGCTTTGGGGTTTTTGTTTAGGTTTCCTCATTTCGCCTGAGCAACTGGAAGGACAGAGCTGCTTTCAAGGTGGAAAGGCTGTGGGTGGAGCCGGTTTGGGGAGGAGGAATATTAAAGTTTGCTTTTGGTCATCTGCGCTTGGCCCAAGCAAGAGGCCCAAGGGGCCCTGAGCCTAAGGGCCTGGAGTTAGGTGAGGCATATGGATGGGAGGGGGTCACATGTGGGACTGGCAGGGCACAGATGGTGCTGGAAGGCAGACCACATGAAATCCCCAGGGGTGGGGGGGCAGAGGGAGTAAAGAAAATGTGTGAGGACCAAATTCTGCAGTTCCCCAGGGGACCTGGGGGACAGGCAGGAACCAGCAAAGGGGAGGAGTGTCTGGTGGGGGAAAGAGAAAGCGCAGGGAGGTGGTGTCTTGCGAGGGAGAGGCTGAGAGGTCTGATGCCAAGTCCTGCCGGAGGGTGGAGGTGAAGGGGGCCTGAGAAGCAGCCGCTGGATTTAGTAATGGGGAGGCCATTTGTTATCCTGGCAAGAGCAGAGGGGGCATAGCCAGCTCAGGTGGGCTTAAGAGAGAGGGGAGGGGAGGAATTGGAGACGAAATAGAGGAACAGGAAATACTGTGTGGGGATCTGGGTCAAGAGCTCTGTGACAGGAATGATAATAGCATTTTTGTGCGATGATGAGAGTAGTTCAATGAGAGGAGGGATGTTCCAGGCCAGAGAGAGGAGAGCTGGGGAGCAACGCCCTTGGCTCGTGGGAGGAGATGAGTCTCTGTGTGGGAGGAGCTGGCATCAGGTGGGCAGGTGGCAGGCCAGCCGCAGGTCCAGGTGGGAGAGGTAGCATGGGAGGGTGCCGTGCCGCTGTGTGCTGTGGGTTTGGTCTCTGATGCCTCCAATTTTCTCTGTGAAATAGGAAAGTAAGAGTAGGGGAGGAAACACCAGGAGCCTCAGGAGACTGAATAATTATATGAATCACCAGGGCAGTGGGGGAGGCCACAGACCAGGAGGACAGACACTATCACCTGGCAGCAGGAAGAGCTCATGGACGTCCATCAGGGACAGAATGTGAGATCACTGAGTGTGGCTGGGAGTTTCCCACGCCATGTTTGGCTGTTGAGGTGCAGGCATAGCTTGCTAGATTTAATCAGGGTTGAGGTGGCGCCAAGTGACAAAGCTAGAGAGTGGCAAGGGAACTGAGATTAGATGCCAAGTGGCATCTAATTTAAATAGGGCAGCAAAAGGAGGTGGGATCAGTGAGGGGCCTTCCAGGGCTGGAGGCAGGAGGATCAGTGGGGGCCTCCCAGGGTTGAAGGTAGGAAGATCAGTGGGGGGGGGTCTCCCAAGGCTGGAGGCAGGAGGATCAGTGGGGGCCTCCTAGGAGCTGAAAGTTTGTTGGAGGCGGGGCCCTGGATGGAGTGGGCTGGAGAATCAGGAAATAAGTGGTCAGAGGCTGGGAAGGATGAGATGAGGGTGCAGATGTGGTAGTGTTCTTCACTAAACATGGCTAGACTAGATTTTTTTATTCCTCCTTGTAGTAGACACGGCGAAAGACTAATTCTGAAATAGGGATTGTGGTGGAGGTGACATGCCCAGTTTCTAGGCTTGACCGTGACAAAGTCCTCACAGGCAGCCCCATATTCCCCCTCTTTTTTGTCTTCCAGCTGAAGGTAGGGAACACGGCCAGGACTGTGAATGGTCACACTTCGGGGGAAAGAGCCTGGTTCCCCGAGTCACCACATGGAAGGAGCCTGGTTCCCTGCATCACTGTGTGGAAGGCTCCACCCAATCCAACAGTGCAATGTGCCATGAGCAAGAAATGAGTTTAGAATGTTCTTATTTTGTTAGAGTTTGTGGTATTTCTTAAAAAATTGATCACACTAAAAATTGACTAGATCAGAGATGTTGAAATTATTGGTCTTGGAAGTTGGGTCCACAAAGTGTGTGGCTGAGATGAGATTTTTTTTTTTTTGGCTGGTGCTGGGTTTTTGAACCTGCCACCTCCGGCATATGGGGCCAAGTTTGCTGGAGGAGAGGTGTTTAAGTGACAAGCGGGATGGGCTGTTGGATGCCCCATCAGTGTGTATCCAAACCACCAAGAATGAAGAGAAGCAGTATGGGAGATAGGGTGAGCCTGGAGCTAAATCACCCAGTACAGAGAAGAGCTGAGAGTGAGAGAACGGGAAACAGTGGGGGGTTGAGCAAGGGGTGGGGATGTGTGGAAACAATGTCCTGGGCTAGGAGGACACAGCTCTGTCTGCAAGCACAGTGGTGGGGAGGGGGGAGGGAGGGAAAAACATCACCAGAGCTGCAGAGGCTGCCAGGAGAGTGGTATCCACAGGACGGCCTCTTCCCTAACAGGGACTTTCCTACAGAAGGCTATAGGGCTCACCAGAGGGGGACTTTAGATGGGAAGGTGGAGACAGAATGAGGATGTGTGGGCCTTCTGGGAAGCAAAGAACAGGAGAAGTGGGGCGACGGGAGCCTGGGCTGTTCATGGCCACGGACACAGACAGGGATAAAGGGTGGTACAGTCCATCCTGGGGAGCCTGAGGCAGATGGGGTGATGAGGGTCAGGGGCAGTGAGTACCTGGGCTCAGTCTTGACTGCTGTTAGTAGAGGCAAAGAGGTCCAGGCCCACTCTCAGACCCTCCTGGGAGCCCACAGGCTAACCCTAACCCCTGTGGATGGACGCAGAAAGGCCTGCGGGAGTCAGGGCTCAGAGATATGATTAAGACACTGTCCCACTCTCGGAAACTCATGTTCATATAGTGAAAATATGTGATCTGGTAACTGCTTCACTGGGCAAATCGGAGGCTTCACTTGACTCCGTGTTCATTACAGGAAACAGTCAATGTGCTGCTGACATTCTGTGCATGACCAGGCAGCTGTGCCCATGGTTCCCCCACCAGGTGAGGCCAAGCTGCTTCCTGAGCCCTGACACCTTGCTTTTCACAGAGTGGTCTGAGGGCCAGAAGCATGGGCATCGCCTGGACGCTAGTGAGGAATGCAAGATCTCTGTGACACCCTGACCTGCTGGGTCAGTGCATAAGCTTTTAACTAGATCCGGGTGATCTGTAGGCACATGTGGGTGGAGAAGGCTGAGATACTTCCCTGTGAGAGCAGGGACAAGGCAGGTGCCTCCGACGTGTTACTCAGCGCTTTAAAATCCCAAGCTCAATGCACTTTTTCTTCCAGTCCTGGCATTGTACTGGATTCATGTGAACTTCATTAAAAAACAAAACAAACAAAGTTTTAACTTGCATGACTCCAAAAACATTTCATTGTTTCTTTAGGGAGAAATAGATGAGAACAGACAAAGTTGATTATACAGAATAAGGAAAAAACAACTCTGAACTTTTAACCTGCATGAGTTGTCATGAGAGCATTAGAATCATGGAATTCTGGGGTTGGCAGTAATTCTCCATGTTGACTGTACCTCAGAGTCACCTGGAGAACTTCTAAAAAAGTGAAAAATACTTGACCCTGAGCCCTGACCCCACACGTCCCAATCTGAGTGGTAGGGGCTGGGAGCCTAGTGTTAGTGAGTCCAGCACCCAGCCAGTGTGGAGAGTCACTGGCAGAAATAGGGTGCAGGGTTATATCTAATTTTGAATTATCTAGGAGCTAAGTTTAAAAGGTAGAAACAAGTGAAATTAATTTTATAATGTTTTGCTTAACCAAGTATATCCCAAATATTATCATTTGAACATGCAATCAATATAAGAAAATTAATTATGAGATGTTTTATATTTTTGTCTTAGGAAGACAGGAATCCAGTGTATATTTTATGCTTTGAGAACATCTCAGTTCAGATTAGCTGGATTTCAAGACTTGGTGAGCCACATGTGGCTGGTGGCTGTCCTCATGGGCAGGTCAGCTTCAAGTAGTAGGAGTAGGTTTCCACGTCTGGAAGAGGAAATGATTGCTCATTTGAAGTAGAAGAGATGGTTCAGAGGAGAGTGAAGTGGAATTCGGTATTTCCTGTTTGCAGGCAGTATCTTAGAGATCACTGTGGAAATTCAATGAAGAGGTGGGTTTTAGAAAGCTTGCAAAATTTCTTCCAAAAACGAAAATGTCCAGGCTTCAGTGATATAGGCAGATCCTCCCATGATACTATCCTGCTTATTAAGGTCCACAAATGAATACCACGCTGAGCTTCTCAACATCCTGTGGGGTTTAGAAGGACTGAGCTTCCGGTTCTGATCTAGGAACAGTACAAGTGAACCTTTCTAAAAGTAGAATATAAATGTGTTAATACAATAACTAAGAAAATGACATGAAGGTTACATTAATCAGTTTGATGAAAATATTTCAAATTGTATATGAAAACACCACACTGTACCCCATGACTGCATTAATGTACACTGCTATGATTCAATAAAATAAATAAATAAATAAATAAATAAATAAAAATAGTCACTGGCTAAGTTTCCTTTTTCTCTCTTGCAGTCAGGCAGTATGAAGAGCAAGTATCTTTTGGGATTTTGGCATCTTCATAGTTGAGTCAGCGTTGGAACCAGGGGTGTGAGAGAACAGTGACATTCTGTGGCTTGGCACTCCTGTTCCAATCCTCCTCCTCTTCTCAGAAAAGAAGCATCACTCACCAATGTTCTTCCCAACCAGCTGTTGGGTATAATAAAGATCGTCGTCTTAACATTAACATTACATTGGATTCCCAGAATCTAATATTTCCTATGGGATTTTTTTCCTACAAAAATTAGAGAAGTTACTTAGCCACTGGTATGTGTTAGGCTCTAACCAGGTCACGGAGCTCTTCTGAGCCCGAGGCAAAGAGGCAGAAAGTGTCAGCGACATGTGCTGAGAACTAGGTTAAACAGGTTTCTCAGGGTGGACTGCAGAATGGTGCCAGTGCTGGCAGAGGCACTTAGGAGGGGGGATCGATCCTCTCCCCGGCCACTTCCCAGCCTGTCCTATTGCCCCTGCTCATGGTAAGGCTCCTTTTCCTTTTTCACCAAAATGTCTTTGTTTTTACCAAAGCCAGCACCTTCCTGAAGCTGACCCTGGCTTATAAAAAGGAAACGCTGAGAGGACAGTCTGTTTGGCCTCTGCATCGCATGCCCTTCTCACACCTTTCCCAGTGACACTCGCTTCTCTTCTCTCCCCGGAGTATCCCTGTCCTGATAAAAATCCCTCTAGGCGTGACACTGTGTTATTCAGGGTGGACGGGACAATGGGATGACTTCTTGGCAAATTATACTATTAAATTTTCTCCTAAGAGAAAGCAAACATACTCTTTAATGTTATAAATATTAAATGTCTCCTCTTTCACATCATGTTACCTTTTGATCAGACTTTGTTCATGTACACAAGGAACACAGAACAAAATCCCCACACTGCCCAGCAAACTCCATCAGAAGTCCACTTTGAAGGAAAGGAATGTGAACCGTGCTGCTGTTATAGATGCTGCAATTACTCCAACACGTCGCTGATGCTCAATGTTCTACAGACAAACTTCGCCGTCTTGTCAACACTCTGAGAAAACTTTGGCATCGCTGACCATCTGCTTGAAGTTTTCTCTGGTTTAAATTCCATGAATTCCATGACACCACTGCATGTTAGTAATAGCTAACAGTTTTCAAAGAGTGTGAACTTACACCGAGGAGTAACTGTTTACATCAAGGTACCAAACACTCATAGAATCGTGGCTCCCCTAATGCTTTTGTGATGAAGAAATGAAGGACTAGTAGAAGAATGTCAGGCATCAGCTAAGTGGTTGGGGGATTTGTAAAAGGTCGGCATGAAGTAAGAACTAATGGAACTCTGTAATGGCACCAGGTAGCAAACAGCCACCCTTGGAGCTGAGGACAGACTGAAGTGGAGAACCCCAGTTGAGTGTGAGCCTGCAATTGTGATAGGTTGCCACCAGGGGGCACTTCAGTGCCTGAGCTGTGTGGCCAAACCATCAGGTTTACCATAACTAAAGTCACTGTTATTCTTTATAAATGTAATGTTGAAATAAATTTACCAAAATTAAGCTTAAAGATGATTCATACAAGCTCTTAAACAAATCAAATCTTAGGAAAGAATTTGGTACTTGCCTTGCTACTTCACAGATCCCAGCATTCAGGGTAACCTGTTCTCAGCCCTGGGATTAATAATTATGTTACTTCTGACTCACCAATTTCTTATTCAGGAACCTCATTTTCTAAAATTAGGTCAAGGGAGTATTTATTTATTTATTCGGAGACAGAGTCTCACTCTGTTGCCCAGGCTAGAGTGCCATGGCATCGTCATAGCTCACAGCAACCTCAAACTCTTAGGCTCAAGTGATCCTCCTGCCTCAGCCTCCCAAGTAGCTGGGACTACAGGTATGTGCCTCAATACTCAGCTAATTTTTCTATTTTAGTAGAGATGGGGTCTTGCTTTGCTCGAACTCCTGACCTCTAGTAATCCTCCTACCTCAGCCTCCCAGAGTGCTGGGATTATAGGCATGAGCTACTGTGTAAGCTCCAGCCTAAGGGAGCAATTTCAAAGGGGTTTTAAACTTCAGTAGTCCAGTAGTAGCCTCTCTCTCTTTTCTTTTTTTACTGCTACAATGGGTGGGGGAGCTGCTTTCTGTGGGTTATTTTTTAAATTTGAAGAATAGCTATATGACTGACTTTTAAAAAAATGAAATAACCTTAGCTATTATCTGTAAGATGTTATAAGGGCTTTTCAGGTCGCATTACTCAGAAGTTACTCATAAGAGAAGTCTGACATAAAATGTGTGTGTGTTTTAATCCGTCTGAAACCCTACACTGCTCCCCTTTGTTTAAAGGTTACGTATAAATTATTCTAATATGAATGAGTGTTGGCACACATAGTGGATTAATTTGATGTTGAGAATAAAAGCCTGCAGCTTCAAGGCCACATGTGGCCCTCTGGATCCCCAAGTGTGACCCCTCGACTGAATCCAAACATCACAGAACAAATCACAAATCCTTTATTCTATAAAATTTGGATTCGGGCAAAAGGCCACACTGAAAGATTTTGAAGGCCCCACGTGGCCCCAAGACCCCAGGTTCCCCACCCTGGTGGGTGAGGATACATCATAACTAAATCTTACTGTTCCCCGGGGGTTGCATGCAACGTGGTAGGTAGGAGGTGGTAGTCAGGGGTCACTGACGGTGACTGAGTAAGAGAAATGATGCCCTGGGAGAGTGTGTGAGTGTCAGGGTGATGGAAGGGAGGAAAAGGCTCAAAGCCTGGTGGAGGTGGTCTCTATAAAGCCAGGCAGCCGATGAAATGTAGCGACCAGGGAGGAGAAACGAGTTGAAGACGCCTGAGACTTTGAGCTCGGAGGAGGACAGCATCCTGGAGGAACAGGGCGGCCAAGAGCTGGGGCTGGGGGGAATAAACATCATCTTCAATAAGTAGACCTGAGGGTCAAATAGAAATATGTGATGCACTTTGAATAAGTAAGTAAAATAATACCATTTTAAAAATATGAGGCAAGTACTTTACATGTGACAGCTCAGAGAGAAACTGAGTCCTCATTGCCAAAATGATCCTTATGTTCAAGAGAAAGAACCACTGGGCAGAGGGGCACTGGGTCCTGGGTTTATTTATCACTTGGAGCAAACAAGGGGACACAAAGTGAGGCAAGAAGAGGTCACTCTAAGCATCATCCAGCCTGGAAATGGGGAGCTTTGATGCAGTGGGGAAGAGCACGGGCTTGGTGCAGGGCCGGCTGAGTTCAAACTGGGACTACACAGCGTAACCAGTGGGCACGTAGGTTGTTGATTCCACATCCTTGCAATTCTGATGACAAAATGTGGTATATGCAGAGGGTGCCAAAAAATTATACACATTTAAAGCAAGTAAAAATCTGTATTAAAATTATGATATCAATATATACCAAGAATAAAAGGTGAATAGAAGTCACATTGAACACCTTTTATAATTGCAGAAGTCAAACATGACTTGAGTATTATAATTTTAATAGTTTTTTTTTCCTATCTTAAAATGCGTGGACATGTTTTGGCGCCCTCTGTATCTATGTGTACCATAGAACACTACTGGGCCATACAAAGGAATGAAATATGTGACGTGGATGGCACTGGAGGCCGTTACCCTAACTGAAGCATCTCAGGAATGGAAAAACAAACACTGCCAGTGCTCTCTAATAATCGGGACTAACCCGTGGGCATGCCAGGCACAGAGAGAAGGAAAGGTCTGGAAATCAAAAAGTGGGGAGGGGCAAGAAGGGACAGGTAAAAACTCAACTGTTGGGGGTGACGAGCACACTGAAAGCCCCGCCTTGAGCATTATAAAAGGAATCCGTGCAACTAAAACATTGGTGCCCCGTAACATTTTGAAATAAAGAAAAGTATCTGTTCACAGAGTTATGGTGAGGATTGAGCGAGATCCTGCTTGGAAGAGCTAAGAACAATGCCCGGAACGCAGCAGCAACTTGAAAACTGTGAACTATTAGGAGCTGCTGTAGTGTCACGGAATTCATGGAATTTAAACCAGAGGAAATTTCAAGGAGATGGTCAGCAATGCCAAGGTTTTCTCAGAGTGTTGACGGGGTCGGCGAAGTTTGTCTGTAGAACATTGGACGTCAGCGACGGTGTTAAAATAATTGCAGCATCTGTCACAGCAGCACGGTTCACATTCATCTCCTTCAAAGTGGGCTCCTGTGGCAAGACACCCCACACGCTGACACAGACGCAGCTGTGAGGTCCTGATAGGCTGAGGTTACGAGACCTCACCAACCTGCATGTACAGTGTAGCCATACATGCATGGTGACAAGTTCCAGAACTTAACTGTCAGATCTATGCATTCTTTTTTCTTGTATGCCTCAGGCTGTACCTTTCATATTCTTTTTGTACAAACAATGTATTTTAAATGTTATGAGCTTATCTTGTGTATGTGTTAGTAGAAAGATCAAAGTATTTCATTAATTGTGTTTGTGAGAAATTTCTAGGGAAAAACGTAGAAGTAATGCTCTCTGGTCACATAAGTCCTCAAAGCACTGTGCCGAACAGGGGTCTGCTGTGTCTTTACGGCACAGTGTCTGAGGGCGAGTGTGCTAACGTGCGTGTACCACGTATCTATGAGAGAGCGAGCGGGCAGGACAGTGCTTCCTAAACCTATGAAATATATGTATCTACAGACATATACTTTTTAAAATTTGAGGAATAGCTATAAAGACCTGTAAACATTCTATTATCTAGGATGCCATTTGGGGAATGCAGATTTGGGTTTGGAGATAAATATGTATTTCCCTTTGAAAAACAGAGAAAAAAGAGGGCTGTGAGAAAAAGAGACGATAATTTGCTAATATAAAAACCCAAAGGAAAAGGTATTTAGAGGAAATAAACAATTATCCAGGGGAGACATGGCTTCTGGGCCTTACAGTGCCCATGGCCTTGTAAGGACTGCTGTGCTGAGCCCGTCTCTTCTGGTGCAAGACACTGGATCACAACATCTGCTCTGGGGCACCAGCTGTGTATCTCATGGCGTTTGTGTTGATTTATGAAATGTCAATACTATACCGCCGAACTTAGCGCTCTTTGGAGTATGTTTCTGCGTAAGTTTGAAGATCTAAATATTGTTCAGAGACAGCAAGTCCAGCTACTCTCCTCAATTAAAATTATTGTATCCATGTAACTGATAACTAGATCTTTCAGCCCTTTAATTTTTCTCTCTTTCCTCCCCAGTTATCAAATTCTTTCCTTCTATATCAGGAGGGTTTTTTTTTTTTTAAAGTCAAAGCTATTGTGTTTAACATCCCATGAGGCCAGCTGGTGATGGGTAGATGTCTGTCTCACACCTTGAAAGAGTCGGCCTAGTAGCAGGTCCATCCACCTGCTACTTCCCATGGTCCAAGGGCTGGGGGGAGGTGGTAAACAGACAGACAGAGCTTCGCCCTCACAGAGCTAGAGTGCGTGTGAGCACGAAGTATGTCAGCCGCGTGCAATAAGCAAACAGACAGCATGATGTCAGATACACAGGCGCTAAGAAGGCTCTCAAGAGGGAGAGGGAGTGAGGCGCCCTGCTGGAGAGGTGGTCAGGGATGGTCTCTCTGTCCAGGTGATGTCCGAGCAGACTGTACTAACTAAGGGAGGATGTCCAGGGCTGTGTGAGGGAGGAGAGTTCCAGGCACATGGAAAAGTCAGTGTTCTAGGCTCGGTGCCTATGGCTCAACCGGCTAAGGCGTACAGCCACGTACACCTAAGGTGGCGGGTTCGAATCCCCAGCCCAGACCCACCAAACAACAATGACGGCTGCAACCAAAAAATGGCCAGGCGTTGTGGTGGGTGCCTGTGGGCCCAGCTACTTGGGAGGCTGAGGCAGGAGACTCGCTTGAGCCCAGGAGTTGGAGGATGCTGTGAGCTGTGAAGCATGGCACTCTACCCACAGGGATAGCTTGAGGCTCTGTCTCAAAAAAAAAAAAAAAGAAAAGTCAGTGCTCTGGCCCCTAGGTGCTGCTGTGCGGGGTGTGTTTCAGGAACAATAAGGAGCCATGGTGGCCGGGGCCCAGTGATGAAGGGGGAGAGAGATGGGAGAGGAACTGGGGCTGCAGCGGCAGGTGGGGTGGGAGGGCCTGCGGCTATGGGAATAATTTTTATCTTATGCTAAGTGTAACAGGACAAAATAACCAGGATACCAAGCATCAGAAACAATATCACCTTCTTCTATTGCTCTTCTCTCAATCACTAAAGTCAAAAATTCTTACATGAAAGGAAAAGAAAGGCCAGGCATGATGGCTCCTGCCTGTAATCCTAGCACTCTGGGAGGCCAAGGCAGAAGGACTGCTTGAGGCCAGGAGTTTGAGACCTGCCTGAGCAAGAGTAAGACCCCATGTCTACTAAAAATAGAAAAATTAGCCAAGTGTGGGTAGTGAGCACCTGTAGTCCCACCTACTCGGGAGGCTGAGGCAGGAGGATCTCTTGAACTTGGGAGTCTGAGGTTGCTGTGTGCTGGGCTAATGCCAGGGCACTCTAACCGGGGTGAGAGAATGAGACTCTGTCTCAAAAAGAAAAGAAAAGAAAAGAAACCCCTGATACTATCTGGCAAGCACTTTGGGAGAAGGGCCTCAAGGTCACAGCAGCATAGGCCCCACCCCATGTGGGAGCCAGAATGAACAGGCCCTTTCTAAATGGGAGGGGCACAGCTGGTCCCCGGGGGCCAATTTGTTATCTATAAATATCACCGTTAATACCACCCATTAATGCGGTGACTGGGTGAGGAAAGGCAGGTAGTACCAGGTAGGAACTGCCTAGCAGTGAGTCAGAACCACCCTGTTCCCACCGGTGCACCTTAGTGAGTGGAGAGCTATTGTGAGTAAAGGCAAGCTGGCACAAGCTGGGGAGGAGCAGAATTCAAGGGACACCCGACAGCTTTACTCAGAAATCCACTTAAGATATAAAGAGATTAGGCCTGAGGAAGCAAGCAGTCCTTTCTCTTCCTCATAACACACCAGTTATGGGGGTTACCAGCAGGTCGCTCAGGCCTGACTCCTGGGAACATCTTTTTAATGGCACTTAGAAATGGTAACAGGCTCCAGGGGCCAGGGCCTGACGACATGACTCACCAGTCACCCTGAATTGCTGGTTTTACACTGTCACGCTGGCTCTGCCCCTGAAGACAGTGTGCACGGGTGGCACTGATAATTCTCGCTCAGTTGCCATCTCAGGTGTTGGACTGGGAAGGAGCAATGCTAGCTCCACAATATGGTCCTGGAGGGTCCTAATTAACAAACACCCAATCTTTCTGTGCCTCAGTTTCCTCATTTATAACAGGGACAACATGTGCCTGATGCGTAAGGATGTAAAGTACCCAGCAAAGAACTTGGCACTCTGAAAGCACGTGGGAGGGGCAGTGGACCTAGGAACACAGTAACGGGAGACTCAGCCTATGGGACTCAGGTGTTGACTGGTGGGCTTGAAGGTTGTGGTCACACGCTGCTGCATTCAAATGATTAAAATTCCGCTATGAGATGTCCTCAGTCCTGTATGTGCTTCACCCAGGCGCTCCTCCGTTCTGCCCATGTCTGCAGTCCCTAAAAGGGAGACCACCCCAGACTCACCACGTGCTTATGAGGCGTTTCATGTATATTGTCTCATTTAATCTTCGTAATGTTTTTTAAGTTAAGTACATATTGTTATCTTTATCCAATGACTAAGAAAACAGAGCTCCGAAAAAGTAATTAAGAGTTGAGCAACTGGTGAAAGGGCAGAGGTGGAGTGTCCACGTAGGTCTGCCTGATCCCAAAGCTGGATTCCCTATGGGACCCTGGGCGGTGTGCTGAGAGCGCTTTACCCTCAGCAACTAGTCCGAAGGCGCCACTGAAGACGAGGCAAGGGGTGGTGGAGCCAGGCGGGTTATATTCTTCCGGTCTAGTCCCTGAATCTCACTGGGCTCTGTGCAGAAGCCCAGTGGGGCCAGGCCTGCTGGTGGCAGTTGAGTATAAACCTATCCTGAGGCAACACTAGGCTAAGATACTTCCAGCCTATTTTTAAAATCAGCTCCCCTCCTTGGCAATTTGTTCTAGAACCTTCCAGCCCTTGTGGATGTCTCATCTTGAGCATCAGTCCCAGGCAGGGCAGGGAGAGGGTGCTCCACCCCTGTGACAGATGGCAGGCAGACCCCAAACGCACCTCTGGCCTCCCTTTTATGGAGTAACTAACAGGGGTTCTTTCAGATTTCTCACAGGGCCTATTTCCTTGGCCTTTTACTAATTTTTCACAACTGTTTTCTGGATGTTTTCCAAACTTCATGCTACTCACCAAAATGAGTCAAAAACTGGACATTTCATTCTAACAGAGCTCTGAGAAAAACTGGACCTGAGGGCTGTGCCCTGACACTCTCACTCACACGCCCTACGGCACTGTGTACACTGCAGCATTAAGAATTGAGGCATTTTCCTCTCTGTAAAAATTCTAACTTTGGGGGAGGGAGAAAAACAAACAGTAACTTAGGAAGCCAGGGCTTTTGACAGGATGCAGTACGGCCTCTGCTATGCTACTGTGATAGACAATTTCTATGCACACCTTTTTTCAGTTCTAGGAAGGAACTTGTATAAAAATGAGTGTTTTTTCCACAAGCATCAAAAACTCACAAAGGATGTGAACAGATGGCTTAATTAAGTGCACTGCATTAATATTTCTATCCCAAGAAGAGCAAAATCCTTAGCTGATAAACAACTGGGGAGGTACCCGCGGAACCAAGACGATAAGCTAAGATAAAGACCTCATAGCATAAGTTATTTACAAGTTTTTAAAGTACTGAGATTTGGTCTTTCTAAATTTTGGTGAATTTAAAAGGGATTACTTGGAATAAATAAAGAAGCAAATTATTACTTTGAAAACATTCTCCATATTCATCTACTCACAGGAAAACATGCTCTTAAGTTGATATTTGAAGTTTCAGTATTTGATTTGGTTAATTATTTTCAGCGTTATCACCATTTCATTAAACATTGTTTTCAATTCCGTTTGGGGATTAGCGGCACTTTCAAAATTCTTACATGTGATGTTTTTGTTGCGTCTTTGATAAGTATTTTTGGGGGGGAGAATTGTATTTTCTAGTTTCATCAAGTCAAGGAAAAAATGAGTGATTTCATTTATAGAACTTTCTTATCTAACAAATTGATCAAAACCAAGACATATCTGGCTACAAATCCAGTCCCCCCACTGAGAAGCAGTGTGACCTTGGGAAAATGAACCAGCTCTCTGCGGCTTCAGTTTTCTGGCTTGGAACGTGGTAATAGCTCAAAAACCTGAGTGTCCCTCACTGCTTTGTCAACTTCTATTTGTGCAGTTGGGCTGAATTCTCAACCAGTCCTTCAAAGTATTAGTCATTTCCCCATTGTAATAATCTCATCATTGGTAAAAACATAAAATGCCCGTTATGTTGGTAAGTCTTCTGAAAGTCCAATTGAAATGTTGTTACAATAGCAAACTATTTTCTTGCTTTCATTTTTCTGACTTTATCTGAAAAAGTCTTTCTTAATTCTTCTTCGGATTTTATTAACTCAACAAGATTTCCACTCCCTATAACGTTTTTACTTGAGGTTTATACATGTTTTTTGTCAGCCAAGACCCCCTGGTTTTCATCTGTGATAGGAACGTTCTCCAGTCCCACATGGACTCCTTGCTTCTCTGTGGTTCTGGGGTAGTTAACTGCTGGTTTTGTTTTTTTTTAAATAAGAACTGCTATTTTGCGAATTTTATTTAGTCATAATATATTTTTTTTCTTTCATAGAGATTTTTTTCTCCCTACATTTTTTTAAAGCCAACTGAAAACTCAGGAAACATTGGCATTAAATTTCTGGGTAATAAAAAATGTAGGAGTGGGCAAATAATATCAATCCTCAATTGTTCTCCACTAATGAAGACAAGTTGTCACACTCCATGGTACACTGTTGGTTTGGTGGCCCCAGTGAACCACAGCCCCTAGAGTTCCTTCCCTGGTACCCCCCATCCTACGCTGATGCTGGGTTTTGTTGTGGAAGCAAGCATCTTTGGCAAATGGGACATTGACAAGTCTGATGCAAGAGGAAGCTTGACACATGATTTCATATTCTGACTTGCTTTCTTGGAATCTTTGTTCTTGGGACCTAGATCCCGTATTGTGAGATGGCCCAAGCAGCCATATGGAGACATCTCTGTGGACCAATGACCCTGGCCAGTAACACTAGTTGAGATCCCTGCTCACAGCCAGAAAATTGTCTCTGCTGCACCTGACCAAATTGCAGAGCTGTGAGCAAAGAAAGGATGGCTGGTGTTTTAATACTCTGTCTTGGAATGGCCCATATGTGGCAATGGAATACTGCCATTCTCAATCACTCTCATTCCTGACCTGTGCAAAGTCAAGAGCAATTGGCAGTACATCGGCTCAAGGCTGTGTTGACTCTGGATGAACGTAGATCCCACCTACCAAATGTATGGTTAGATGCTGAGAACAAGGGGGGGGGGCTGAGGCTGAGATGAGCCTTAGATGACAATTTTCTAATGAGGTGCAAGAGCTATGTCCCTCCCTTCCCTCCTCTTCCTTCCCTCCCTACTCCCTCCCTCCCTCTTCCCTCTCCCCTTCCTCTTCCCACTCTCTCCCCCCTCCCCTCCTGCTCTCCCCCTTCCCTCTCCCCTTCCTCTCTCCCCCCTCCTCTCCCCTTTTTTTAATTATTGGGGAATCATTGAGGGTATAATGGGCCAGGTTACACTGCTTGTGTTTGCTGGGTGAAGTCCCTCTATTAATGCTGTCCCACTCCCAAGAGGTGTGTCACACACTGTGGCCCCACACCCCCCCTTGCTCCTTCCCTCTCTCCCCTCCCCAATTCCACCACCCCCTACCATGCATTAGCATCAATCGTCCTCATATCAGAACTGAGTATGTTGGATTCCTGCTTCTCCATTCTTGTGATGCTTTACTAAGAAGAATATATTTCAACTCCATCCAGATTAATACAAACAGTGTAAATTCCCCCTGATTTTTAGTAGCTGTATAGTATTCCATGATATATATATACTGCAGCTGGTTAATTCATTCCTGGATTGGTGGGCATTTAGTTTGTTTCCACAACTTGGCAATTGTAAATTGAGTTGCAATGAACAGACTAGTGCAAACACCCTTATGATAAAATGATTTCTTTTTCTTCTGGGTAGATGCCCAGTAATGGGATTGCAGGATCAAATAGGAGGTCTTGTTTGAGCTCTTTGAGGATTCTCCTTTCTTCCTTCTGAAAGGGTTATATTAGTTTGCAGTCCCCCCAGCAGTATAGCCCTCCTCCTCTCTTGATGCGTGTTCACAGGGCACCTATAGTTAACAAGACAAACAGCAAGGTTCAATGGGGCCTGTGTATCCTCTGGCCACTTTCATTCTTTATCAGATGTCATAACCTTTGATAGAACAAAGTCTCACTTACTTTCTGGTCCTTTACACAATACTAAGTTGTTGAACGATGACCAAAAGATGGTTGCCCACAGAGGAGGTCACTCCCCTTCAAAGAGAATGACACAGTTGGAAGAAGAGATGGGATCTTGTATGTCCAACATTCACACCTACCTGATGAGTCCTTCCATGCATGTCTGAGGGTGGGAGTGCTCTGCCCTCGCCTTCCTCCGTGGGTGGCCTGTCTCTCCAGGGTCTGGACACTCCAGACCTCCCTGGGGGGCATTTCCTGGCATGTGCTTGCTGGAGGCTGTGGTTTTCCTCAACCCTCATCGAATTTGCAATGCCTGTCCAGACACCTTGCATCTCTGATGGTGAGAGGGAGGTAGATTTTAGTGGCTGGGGGCAAGTTGGGAGGGGTGAAGCAGCTGAAGAGAAAATCAAATTGGTGGTGGGCTCCTCTGATGCCGGGCAGTTGACAAGAGGACAAGCTTTGGGAATCCCGAAAAGGAGGAAAGGCTGGGAGTTTGTTGCACTGCACTGCCCTTCACACTCTACTTTGTTTATTCCAGAGCAGAGGAATCACTGGCCTTTCCATCAGAAAATTGAATATTAAGACAGTTTTCTCTTTAATGTGCAGATGGGGCAATGTAACAGTTGTGAGAATAGTCACTGCGGTCAGAGGACTTGGGCTCTCTGTGACTCTAATCTTACAGCCTTTATTGTCACTAAACCTCAGTTGAGCAATGGGAAAAACAACAGTTCTGACTTTGACTTGTTGGGAAGAGTAAATGTGCATAGTAAATGCTCAATAAATACTCCTGACTGGGGCGGCGTCTGTGGCTCAGTGAGTAGGGCACCAGCCCCATATACCCAGGGTGGTGGGTTCAAACCTGGACCCGGCCAAACTGTAACAAAAAATAGCCGGGCATTGTGGTGGACATCTGTGGTCCCAGCTACTTGGGAGGCTGAGGTAAGAGAATAGCCTAAGCCCAAGAGCTGGAGGTTGCTGTGAGCTGTGATGCCACAGCACTCTACCGAGGGTGACAAAGTAAGACTCTGTCTCTAAAACAAAACAAAACAAAAAACTTCCAATTGGTATGGATTAGCTGTTAATTCTTTTCTCAAAAAGTTAGCAGTTTTCTTCTGTTGGTTAAGCATATCCTCAGTTTTGCAAAGCTGGAAGAATTATTTCAACTATCCCACAGACTAACTTTTTGGGGAGGTGTTCTATTTTGATTTTTTTCAGAAAAGACCTCACTGCAAATTTGAAACCTTTTAGCTTTAGAAAACTTTTCTATAATCTAAGAAAATATTATAAGTCCATATCTTGTGAGCCTTTGTATTTATAAGCATTTAAATGATCTGTGCAGGCAAAATTTTAAAATAATACACATCCCTTCCAACTCATTACAGCGTGTGTGTGTGTGTGTGTAAAGATTTGTCAGGCAACTTTGAGTCTTCACCTGTGGAAAGTTTTCGATCATGTATCCTTTTTATTATTATTATTATTTTTAGAAATAGAGTCTCACTTTATCGTCCTTGGTAGAGTGCTGTGGCGTCACACAATTCACAGCAACCTCCAACTCCTGGGCTTAGGCGATTCTCTTGCCTCAGCCTCCTGAATAGCTGGGACTACAGGCACCTGCCACAACACTCAGCTATTTTTTGTTGCAGTTTGGCCTGGCCTGGGTTTGAACCCACCACCCTCCATATATGGGACTGGTGCTCTACCCCCTAAGCCACAGGCACCGCTCCTCATGTATCCTTTTTGAATTCGGAGTAGTAGGATCACTGTTATATGGCGAATCTTCAAAGAAATTCTCTTAGGATTTTTATTCTCAGGCTGAGCAAGTTTAGCCATATGTACACATGTCAGTTTATCGATGGAGAATGACAAACACTGAATTTTCCTTTCTTTTTTAAGAAATTATAGTAAGAGCATTTCACATGGGATGTAGCTTTCTAATGAAGTTGGAAGTCTTCAGGTCAGCACTGTTAACTATGGGCAGGACACCATGGGTCCTCGCAGCTCTCTGGATCTGCGTACCTGAGACTCCCCACTTCCCCCTCTGTCCACTCCCTGGCAACTGCATTCTACTCTCCACTTTTGTTGAGTATGGCTGTTGTCTTTGTCTGTTTTCTGTTGGTTGTAGCACAATTCCTGAAACTGAGTAATTTATTAAGAAAAGGAACTTCTTACAGTTATGCAGGCTGAGAAGTCCATGGTCAAGGGGCCACATCCCCCAAGGGCCTCCTTGCTGGTGGGGACTCTGGATTGTCCTGAAGCAGTGAAGGGCATTACAGGGCCGGAGAGGGAAGTGTGCAAGCCCAGGTCTCTCTTCCTCTTCTCAGACAGCCCCAGTTCTACTCCCATGATATGCTGTTCATCTGTCAATCCATGGCTAATCCATGGATTAATCAGTGCCCTCCCATCCCAGTCACCTCTAGTGACGCCATCTCTCAATACCACTTTGGGGATTCAGCTTCAACATGAGTTTTGAAGGGGACAAATATTCAAGTCATGAAAGCTGTTTTACATCCCTCGTATAGGTGAACCCATACAGTCTCTGTCTTCCTCTGCCTGACCTGTTCCACTTAGTGTGAGGTCGTCCAGGCCCGTCCGTGCTGTCACAGATGGCAGGATTCCCTTCTTTTCCTGAGTAATGCCCCACTGTGTGTCTACGCAGCCTTTTCTCTGTCCATTCGTCTATCCATCGGCAAGCGGCTCACTTCCACATTTGACTCTTGTGATTGTGGTGTAGTGAACAAAGGTGTGCGAATCTTTTTGAGATCCTGCTTTCAATTCTCTTGGGCATATACCCAGAAGTGGGATTGCTGGCTCGTGCAGTATTTTCAATTTCTTGAGGAGCCTTCATGTTGCTTCCCGTAGTGGTCGCACCATTTGACATCCACACTGGCCACGCACAGGGTCCCGTGACTTTCCGTCCTCACCTGCGTGTGTTATCTTTCCTTCTTCCTAATGGCCACCCTAATACGTGTGAGGAGGGATCTCACGGCACTTTCAGTTTGTGTCTCCCTGGTTACTAGTGATGCTGAGCATCTTTTCATATACTCAACCATTTGTGTGTCTTTAGAGAATGTCTATACAAGTCTTCTGCCCACTTACAAATAGGGTTATTTGATTTTTTGCCCTTGAGTTTAGAATTTCCTTATATCATGTTAGTATATTTTGGATAGTACAGTAATCCTTGTAGGCATATTTTCTCTTACTCTGTACATTGTCTTTTCACTCTGTTAATTGTTTTCTTTGCTATGCAGAAGCTTTCCTTTCCTTTCCTTTCCTTTCCTTTCCTTTCCTTTCTTTTCCTTTCCCCTCCCTCCCTCCCTCCCTCCCTCCCTTCCTCCCTCCCTCCCTTCCTTCCTTCCTTTCCTTCTTCCTCCCCCCCCCTCTTTTCTTTCTCTGTTTCCTTCTCTTGTTGAGACTTACATCATTTTCTTCCTCATATACTTAGAGATGCTGGGTTTTTTTGTGTGTGTGCCCATAGAAATGAAAACCATCCGTGTAATTTTTAAACTTTGTTCTGTGAAATGGGAACCTGTCCCCTTCTATTCTCCAAATCATGTTGTAAAGACTGGGGTGGAGCTGAGTGTGTTCAAGTCCCCTTTTCTTTTGGTAACTGAGGTCATGGCACATCCCTGGGCTGGTTTGCTGGGTGAACTAGAAGATCTCACACCCGTGGCGACTCTCCTAAAAACAGAAGATAAAGTGCCGGTGAAGATGTGAAAAAATGGAATCCTGGTGCATTGTGTGTGGGTGGAATTGTAAAACGGTACAGCTGCTACAGAAAACGGTATGGCAGTTCCTCAAAAACTTAAAAATAGAACTGTCATGTGACCCGGCAAGTCTACTTCTGAGTACGTACCCAAGAGAACTGGAAGTAGGATCTGAAGGGATATCCGTTCCCCCGTCTTCATGGCAGCATCTTTCACAACAACTGAAGTGTGGATGCAGCATCCACTGATGGATGATGGGTAAACAAAATGTGGTCCATACATAGAATGGAATATTATTCAGCCTCAAAAGGAAGGTAATCCTGACACTCGCTGCAGCATGGATGGGGCTTGCAGACACTGTGCCCAGTGAAATAAGCCAGCCACAGAAGGACTCAGACTGTGATTCAACTCATATGAGGCATCCAGAGAGGTCAAATGTGTAAAAACATAAGACAGAATGGTGGGTGCCAGGAACTAGGGTGAGGGCAGGAGATTGGGGAGCTAATGTTTGATGGGGACAGAGTTTCAGTTTGCGAAGATGAAAACTTTCCCTGGAGGGATGTTAGTAAGTGATGCAGGCACGCTTACCACTACTGAACTGTACTTAAAAATAGCTAAGGTGGTGTACTTTGTTATGTATCTTATACCACCATTGAGAATGTTTTAAAAGATAAAGCCATTTGAAAGGGCTGTTTTATTCTGTTTATCATTGGTTGAGGAAGTCTTTGTTATAATCCTAGCACCCCAAATTTTGTAATGTTCTTCTAAGCCCACTATTAAAATTGGTTTTCTTAACCATTTTTAAGAGAGAGTGAGGTACGGCAGAGAGGACTAGGCCTACCTGACTTAGGCCGGGGAGCAAGTGGAGGCAACACGGTCCTCACTTCTGGAGACCTACAGGCTGTACAGGGAGCTGGCCCTGAGCTCAGCTTTGTGGTGTCTTGTTTCTTTCTTGGAGATACTAAAAAAAATTGAATCCATGAAAGCAAATGACACCAGCCTGCCTTAGAAGTAAATACCCACCCAAACAGACACAGAGATACACACACACAGACACACATAGACACACACACACAGAGACACACATAGACACACACACACACAGACACACGAGACCCAGGGCCTCTGTGATGAGCAAATTCTGTTCGTTTTATACCTACAGTTACTTCTGTGTCCAGTACCCACTCAGAGGAGATTTGCCTGTTGGGTCTGCTTTCCAGTCCTAACACCTTTCTGGGAATGGGCTTGGCATGAGTGCCAGATAATAGCAGACTGAGAATTTTAAACACTTGCTTTGACCAGAGTTGCCTAAAGGACACAAATCCTTTTGTTTCTTCAAGATCTGCTCAGAGGGTTGTGCCCAGGCAGTCAGCAAAGGGCCAGGATCTTTCTGGCTTCCTGGACGTGAGTGGTGTCCCGTTATTAGCAATGAACCAAAAGCACTAGATGCCTTTGGTGAGTGGGTGAGAAATGGCTTTCAGAGGTGAAGCAGTTTCCACAACGGCTTATATCATGGAACTGTTTCCGTGATGGCTCATGGCCACACTTGACAGCAGGGTGACCTGGCTGGACTGAGAGTAAGTGCACAGTGCCGATGGACTCTTTTCACGGCCTAGTGGTCTATGAATTTTCCCCCAGGAGGAAGCAGTGTGTCATTCCTCCCAGCACTAGCACTGAGTCTTAGCAGCAGGCAGACACAGAGCTGACTACCCAAATGCATGCTCTGTCCACGGCCTACTCGGATGTCATGTGATAAATGTGATGGTTTTTGTGATGAAAACTCTTACGTGCTGACGTTGGCAAACAATGCATTTCCAGTGTCAGTCGCTGGATATGCCTCAGAGTAACCTAAGGTCCAACCCATGTGTGCTCTTCTGCTCTCCCAGGGTCAGTGGAAGGTTCTGCTGGGGTGTGGAAGTCTACATTTCCTGGATAAGGGAAAGTTTGCAGAGAGGCTGCAAGGAAGGTCAGTGGAGAAGGGTAGAGGGGACACTTCAGAGTTCTGAGGTCACAGCTTGAAGGTGGTCCTGGAAAACTCTCCTCTTATAGGCATGGCACCTGCCATAGGGATGGATATTTGGTGGAAAAAGAGAAAAAGGGAAGAAACTTGTGCTTTTGTCTTCCCTGTGACCCTGAAATTGGTCTATAATTGACATCTATAGAAAAGAAAAGCAGAGAACCTCCTTCTTTCAAGACCATCTGAAAAAAATGGCCTTTATCTCTGCACCCCCTTTTGTATGTGGTACAGCCTTTGTTCCCATTATATAGATGAGAAGACTGAGGGTCTGGGTGCCAAGGTGATTCTCAGCATTACCTGATCAGTACAGGGCTATCACTGGAGTTCAGGGCTCCTGCTCTGGGCTCCCACTGTGTCTGCTAGCTTCCCACTCTGTCTCCTCGTTTTAGAGCCCCTTCTCCTGGCCCCTCACCATTGTCATGACTCTAGTTTATGAAGCACTCACTGTGTCCCAGCACTATGCACTTTCCATGTTTTTATTTAACCCTAGCAGCTCTGCGAAGTCAATACCACTGCAACCCCCACATCATGAATGGGCAGCCGAGGTTACGAAGCTTGTCCAGGACTCCACAGCCAGTGCTGATTCCAAAGCCCACACCCCAGCATCTCCACAGAAGACTCGATTTGTTCAAGATCTCCGGTCCTCAGGACTATCACAGTTACAGGGCTTCCTTCTTCCTACTATTAGTAATTTATGTTTAAGTATGAGGTGTGACAATTAAGTGGGTGAACGCATCCTAGAAAAAGTGCTACATCCCTCATTGCTGATATCACTGTGGTACTTTGAAAGTACTCCCCTTGGTAAGCTATGTTCCAATGCCAGCACCTAGTCTGTCCTTCAAAGCAATTTTGGAACTCTTTTCCTGGACTGGCCATCAGAGCTGTTGTCACATGACACATGAAAACATGCAACAACAATAAACATACAAGATAATGCCATGTCTGATATATGGTGGTTATGAAACCGTGCCGAGTTGTTTGTACAGTGCTACCAATGTAAGCTCATGGTGGCAAGTTCATGAACTTAATTGTCAGACCTCATACGATGACAGCCCTTTAATGACCCCACCTCCAAATATAGTCACCTTCTGAGGTACTTGGGTTATGACTTCAATGCAGAAATTTTAAGGAGAAACAATTTAGCCCATAAAGCCTGATATGTGCCTTCTTCAAGGGTATTTTAATTTTCAAATAAATTTCTTAGATACGAAAATGCTAAGCCTAAAGGAATAACCTATGGGAGGCGCCCTACTCTGTTGAGGTGGGAAGAACATAAGCTTTAGCTGCACTTCCTGTAATGTTGGCCAAGCCTGACTCTCAGCTCATGTGTACGAGTTCTCAGGTCATCTCAAGAGGCTCAAATTATAGGAAGAAGCAATTGAGCCGGTGGTGCCTATTCACGGGACCTCAGCTGACATCTCCCATTTCTGATGATCATCCCCTCTGGAAGAATATGTGACTCACACAATGTAATGTGACTAACAGCAATTCTCAAATTCCAGAGGTGCCTCGGGTAAATTCCCAGGGTCGAGGAATGACATGGCCCCAGAGCATTTACCATCATCTGGGAGCGCACACAGCCCCAACTCCGGACTGAGGAGAGGCCAATCCCTCCTTCTCAGGAAGGCCCTGGAGTTCTGTTTATAAATCCTCTTTTGTTGAAAATCCAGACACAGAGAGCTTCCCCTTGCACTCTGCCTACTTCCTGGAATGAAGAAAAACCAAGAATAGGAGGCAGGAACAGTTCAGGTAACTGGACTTCAGGCGCCACCCACCTGGCACCTGCACCCCTGCTGGGGAGCCAGAGAGGAGCTGAGGAAGAAGCCGCAGGGTGCAGAGCGTGGGGCCTGCTGGTGCGCCTTCCTGGGTGCCCCTTTCCTGGGTGACATGGGGCTCACACAGCCACTCTTTTGTTCAAAAATGAACCAGGTGCCAGAGTCCTGTCCTGAGGAAGAGCAGAGGCCTCCCCTGCCCCTCGCCCTCTCTTCCTGCATCCTCTGCTCTCCAGGCCTCTAGCCACCTTGGCATTTGAACTTGTTGTTCAGGTCTAGCAAGTTGGTACGGATGGCATATTATTTTATTTGACATGTCCAACCTGTGTTAAAAACGTGTCTATCTAGGGACATAAACATGGGCTGGTGTTTTTCTTCCCTCACTCCCAGTCCTACCATGCCCAAAGCCCCAGATCTATTTTCTCTTGAAAATACCTTAAAGTTACCACTTCTCACTTAAACATAGACAGCAGGACCTGAAACATGAAATCCACGTCCTCGGCATCTAGGCCTCTGCTAACTCAGTGTGACCTGGGTGAGCAGCTGCACTTTGCTAACCCTGAGTATTCTTCCTTCTGCAAACTCATCTCTAAGTTCCCTGCAAGCTCTGCCTGGGACTCTCCTAAGAAACCAACTGAACAGTGCACTGGAGGTGAGGGGAGCCAGCCAGGCCGCCCCTGGCGGTACAGAGCTGTGTGCTTGTGGCTCCTTCCCAGAGAATACCCCATGGGACAAGTCTGAGCTTCGCCCTGAGTGTTCCTGAAAGCAGGTCAGAGCTTGAGAAAGCGGGCGGGCGCCTGGGAAGGGAGGCTGCACACATTTGTTCTGGAGCCTCAGAACATGCCAGATGGACTTAGGATAACTTGGGATCTGTAAGTGAACATTCTTGTCAGGAGGCCAAAGAGGACAGTGCCAGAACCCTCTGTGCTGGATTGTGCCTGAGGGTGACACTTCCCCTCCCAGGCTGGGGAGGCCGAGGGCCTGCTCTTTGCTACAAGGGGAGGCAGATGTGGTGTGGAAGCCACAGTTTCCTACCTTGATTCATAGTTCTTGGGCACCTTGGCCAGGCAAGACTCCAGCCGCTCCTTCCCTCCTTCTTTCTCTTCTTCTTTCTCTCTTAAAAATAAAAAAAAGCATTCATTTTCTCTTTTCAAAGCCATAACAAAAATATATATTGTTGCTCCTAAATAAGGGTGAAACCACAGTGGCCAAGCTCGGCTCTGCTTCCTCCGACCTCCTTTCTCTAGAGCAGGGCTCTGTCTGGCATTGAAAGGCCCGTAACCTTTGTCGGGTCCTCAGGCGCTGTGTAATACGCGTCATTCAGAAAACTGGGAAGATGAAGATTTTAAAGTGATCTATTTTCCCACAGACTTGAGAAGTAATTGTACAGCCCCGATATTTCCTATGCATGTACATACGGGCACATGTGTGCTGCTAGTTTGTAAATAATGTGCAATATTAGTTCATAGGGTGGAAGGGATTTTCACATGATTCAGAGTCATCTGGTTATATCACAGGAAATGAGGTGTTTGGCAAATTTCATTTCTTTCTTTTTTTTTTTTTTTTGCCAGGGGATTATTTTATTTTCCCAAAGTAGTTAAACATGTGTTCCATGGCCTCCGACCTGCAAGGGGTCTTGTACTTATGATCCGTGGGCTTGTGGGTGTGTGCTGCCACAGAGCTGGACAGCTGCTGTGCACAGCTGCCTGGAGGTGACAACTCGGGTCACCACCCCATGCTGAGTGCTGTCCCTTTGGCACTCACCATGCAGGCACGTCCAGAGGCAGAGGCAGGACTCACACTCACAAATTAACATCCCTGTGTATCAGAGCGGACTTCCAAGCAGAAGGCCCAGTCTTCCAAGTATTAACACCTCAAGTGAGTCATGAGCATCTCATGTGTGGGGAGTCGGAAGTCTGAGTCAGTCAGCCGGACAGGGGTGGGGTGGGGCCTGGACAGGGAAGATCTGGCCCTTGGGTTGGTCAGTGTGGCGCAGAGAAGGATGTCAGAGATAGCACCTTACCTGCAAGAGGAAACTGAAATGTGGGTGTAACTTGCATTTCTCTGATGAATAGACATGTCGGCATTTCTTCGTGTGTGTCTTCTTTTGAGAAATGTCTGTTTATAATCTCCGCCTATTTTTTAATAGGGTTATTTGTTTTCTTGTTATTGAGTGAATTGAGCTCCTCATGTGTTTTGGATGTCAGCACCTTGTCTGATAGATGATTTGCATAGATTTTATTTTTGTATTTTCTCCCAGTCTGAGGGTTGTCTCTTCATTCTGTTCTTTCCTGGGCTGTGCAGAAGCTTTTTAGTTTGATGCAATCCAGTTGGTCTAGTTTTGCTTTTGTTGCCTCTTGTTTTGAGCTTATGTCCAGGAAATCACTGCCCAAACCTGTGTTGTAGAGCTTTCCCCTTCTGTTTCCTCCTGTTTTTCAGTGTTGGGTCTTACATTTAAGTCTTTGCTTTGACTTGATTCTTACATAAGAAGTGAGATAAGGGGTCATTTTCAATCTTCCACATGTGGAAATCCAGTTTTCTCAATACCTTTCATTGAAGAGACTGCCCTTTCTCCATCACAACTTCTTGGCACCTTTGTCAAAAATGAATTGACTATCGACGTGTAGGTTTATTTGGGGACTCTCTGTCCTATTCCATCCGGGTTTCTCTGTCTGCTCTCGCATTACTATAACAGCTGTTCTGATTACCACGGCTTGGTAATATATTTGGAAATTGGGTAATGTGATGCCACCAAGCTTTATTCCTTTTGGTTAAGATGGTGTTGACTATTCAAGATATTTTGTGGTTTCATATGAATTTTAGGGTTGCTTCTTCCATTTCTGTGAAGGCATTACATAGAATCTGTAGACTGCTTTGGGTAGTATGGACATTGTAACAAATATTCTTCTAATTCATGAATACAAATGTCTTTCCATTTATTTGTATCTTCTTCAATTTCTTTGATATATGTTTTACAGTTTTTAGTATACAGATCTTTTGCTTCCTTGGTTAAAATTAGTCCTAAGTATTTTTTTTTTTAATTTTGGATGCCATTATAAATGAAATTGTTTTCTTAATTCTTTTCCAGGTAGTTTGTTGCTAGTGTATAGAAATGTTACTGAATTTATAAGTTGATTTAACATCCTGCAACTTTACTGAATTCATTTATTAGTTCTAAGTTTTTTTGTGGAGACGTTAGGCTTTTCTGTTCATATGATCCTGTTGTCAGCAAACAGAGATAATTTCACTTCCTCTCCTATTTGAATGCCTTTTATTTCTTTTTCTTGCTTAATTGCTCTGGCTAGAACTTCTAGTACTGTGATGAATGGAAGTGATGAGAGTGGGCATCCTTGTCTTATTCCTAATCTTAAAGGAATAAGCCTTCAACTTTTCACAGCTGAGTATGATGTTAGCTGTTGAGGAATATATCTACTTACTTCATTGAAAGTGTTTACCATGAAAGGATGTTGCATTTCATTGAATGCCTTTTCTGCATCTATTGAGACAATCACATGGCTTTGTCCTTCATTCTGTTTACTATGGTGAATCACCTTTATTGGTTTGTGTGCACTGACCCATCCTCGTATCACAGGGATAGATTTACTTGGTTGTAGTGAGTGATCTTGTCAATATGTTGTTCCATTCAGTTTCATAGTATTTGTTGAGGACTGTTGCATCCGTGTTCCTTGGTAATACTGGCCTATAGTTTTCTTTTTTGGTAGTGTGTTTGTCTGGCTTTGGTATCAGGTATTATACTGGCCTTGTAAAATAAATTTGGAAATATTTCCTCATTTTCAATTTTTGGAAGAGGATTTTAGTGTCAATGCTTCAAATGTTTGATAGAATTCAGCTGTGAAGCCGTCCGGTCCTGGGATTTTCTTTGACAGGAGATTTTTATTACTGATTCAATTTTCTTATTCATTATTGGTTTGTTCAGATATTTTATTTCTTCATGATTCAGTTTTGGGAGGTTTTGTTTCTAGAAATTTGTTCCTTTCTTCTACATTATCAAATTTGTTGGCCTATAATTGTTCATACTAGTCTCTTACGATCCTTTGTATATTTCTGTGCTGTCATTTGTAATATCTCCCCTTTCATTTCTGAGTTTATTTTTTTCTTTGCTTTCTTAGTCTACCTCAGAGTTTATCAATTTTGTTTAATTTCTCCAAAAATTAGCTGTTAATTTAATTGATCTTTTTTTTTTTTTTTGGTCTTTATTTTATTTATTTCTGCTCTGGTCTTTACCATTTTCTTCCTTCTGTTAACTATGTTCTTCTTTTTCTAGTTCCTTAATGTTTAGTGTCAGGTTGTTTATTTAATATCTTTCCTTTCTTGTTTATGTAGGCATTTATTGCTATAAATATCCCTCCTAGAACTACTTTTGCTTCACCCCATATGTTTTTCCATTTTTGTTTTCTTCAAGATATTTTTAAATTTTCTTTTTAATTTCTTCTTGACCCAATACTTGGTTAGGAAGCAATTATTCCTTGATTCAGACCAGTTCAACAGATTTCACAAAATTTTCAACATAACATTCTATACTAGTTCCAGATAATAGGTGTAATAAGTGCTTTATTTAAGTAAAAAGCATGACATTTTACAATAAAGGCATATGTGAACAGTTATCTTATTACTTATCTTTTTTCTCACTGCAGTTAGTAACCAGAGTTTAGTCATTTGCAGAAGCCAGCTTATATGAAACATACAAAACAGATGTCTGTATTTTATGTGCTAGTATAGTGCAGAACATTTCATGATTACTGTATGCCAGGCACTATTTGAAGTATTTTATATTTTTTTACTCACTTAATTCTATGGTGTACTTTAATTCCTATAGATAAACAGGCATAGAATTATTATTTAATTTGGTGATTAATTAAATTTATTATTAAATTATTTAATCACTAAGTAAAATAATAATTTAATTTAATGGGCACAGAGGTTGAGCAACCTGCCTGAAGTCACACATCAGTGGGTGGTAAAGCCAAGATACTAAGGCAAGTACTGCCTACAGAGAGGGACTGAGTGAAGCACCACAGGAGATAAAACAGAGAACTCAGTCCATGCTTCAGTGGTCTAGATAGAGACATGAGACATACTCACAAAATTTCAAGGGATGAAAGACAGAGGACAACAGAGGGCTTCACATAAAAGGCTTTAAGAGCTCAGCAGAGGGAGACATCACTGCTGGCCAGGGAGCAGCGGAAGACTGCTAGAGTAGGTGGCACTTTAGCTGGGTTGTCCAAAATGAATGGACTTTGTCATGTAGAGACATTAGTGTGAGGAAGGGAACAAAGAGAGCTCTGGCCCCTATCAGAAAGGTCTGTTGCAAGCCCAGAGCAGTGTGGCTGAAAGTCTGGGTACGTGGCGAGGAGTGACTGAAGTTGAGATTGGAAGGGACTTTGGGCCCACACTGTGGAAGGCCTTTATGCCCCCATGAGAAATGTGTGCTGACCTGGAGAGGAAATGCAGAGCTATCAAGGGTGTTGGAACAGAGAGGCAACATGACAAAGCAGTCTTTAAGAAGACAACTGGCTGCTATGAGCAGGGTGGGTTAAAAGAGTGGTTCCCAACTTGCTGGCACCGAGGACTGATTTCATGGAAGACAATTTGTCCATGGACATGGCTGGGAGGAATGGTTTCAGGATGAATTAAGGGCATTACATCCCGACCTCAGGTCATCAGGTGTTAGATGCTCCTGTGGAGCATCCAAACTAGATCCCTTACATGCATAGTTTAGAACAGGGTTCTCGCTCCTGTAAGAATCTAATCACACCACTGATGATAGCAGGTGGGGCTCAGGCTATGGTGTGAGCAGTGGGGAGCGGCTGTAAACACAGATGAAGCTTCCCTGCTCCATCCGCTGCTCCTCCTGCGTGTGCCCTGTTCCTAACAGGCCACGGATCAGGAGGTGGGGACTGCAGGGTTAAGACGCAGAAAGGTTGAAAGCTGGCACAGGTGATGGGACATGGAAGGTGTCACAGGCTCTCAGAGAAGTTAGAGATGGAAGGTGGCAGCACAGAGGGACAATCATGGGTTTTGAGGACAGCACTCACCAGCCGTGTGCTGCTGGGCAGCTTCTTCATTCCTTTGAGGTAAAACTGGAGATAATGGCCCTTACTTCCCAGCACTGTCATGGGAGGATGAGGGTAAAGTCCCCAGCTCCCCATGCACACAGAGGAGGAATACCACTATTCCTGTCATCATTACCGTTGTAGCGACTTTTGACTGAAGGGAGAGGGAGCCCTTGAGGCCGAATGTAAGGCCTCAAATCTCACTCATAAAAAAGAGAGTACCTTTAATAGAAATAAGAAACAGAAGTCAGTACAAGCTTGAGGGAGAAAAGACGAATTCAGTTTTGCACAAACAGATGGAAGATTGTTCTTTAAGGTAGGCAAGGAGCTCTGAGAGAGATTGGGCTGTTGCCTGGAATTAGGGTCACCTGCAAAGTGGCAATGTTTAACCCCCATTAAGAGAGCAAATTGGGGGGCATCTTTCTGCCGAGTACTCAGCTCTGCAGGCCCCTGTGCAAAGCCTGTGGGCCCAGGGGAGCCATGGCTTTGACTAGCCCGGCTTAGTATGTTATGGATGGAGTTGGAGTCCTACCTCTCTGCACAGAACCACATGCATGGAGAGAGCTAGCTAGAGGAGGTGACAGAGGAGGGGTTACCTGCATGGCTCCCTCAGGAGGCTCAGATGATAACCCAGCCTGTGTGTGTGGCACTTTCCTCTCCATATCCCAGGAAGAAACACGTTGCTAAGCCCCTTCCATAGATGTTGTTCACCCCAGAGAACAAAAGAAGCTTTAAAACAGAACCCTCAATACTGGAAGGCTGTGGGTCACTAGAGAAAGGTGGGTGGCCCCAGAAACAGGCCGTGGATGGTGTGGTAGAAACAGCCCTTAGCAGAGCATGAGGATGGAGTTCTAGAGTTCCTGCTCTGCTCCCCACAGGAGGGGCGACCTTGGCAGGCTCATTTGTTTCTCTAGGCATCAGGGTTTTGCCATATATTATCAAAGCTGGACTGGAGTCCAACAAACCTAGAGAATAAATCTTAATAACCTTCCCTCTGTTGTAGCAGCTCGCTGAAGAAGTGGCTTCCGTACAAGGGTGCACAGTGGGGAGGGGCTGGACCCCCTTCTGCAGGGTAACTTGAAAAGGCCCAATGTCATTGCTGTGTCTTTCCTCACATTTTCTTACAGAAAACTGACAAATCTCTCCTTGTCCTAACAGTTTATGGATTTCTGATAGATTAGAACAGTGGTTCTCAATCTTCCTAATGCCATATGGGCCTTCAATACAGTTCCTGGGGGTCACGACCCACAGATTGAGAACTGTTGAATTGGAAGCAACCTACCATTTTAGTACAGAGAAGAGAAACTCTGATTCTGCATGTGCTGGGTATTGTCCACAGTTTCTTATTCTCAAAGTCCTCTATGTCCTGCACACATTTGCACGAGCTTGTTTGCAACAAACCCACAATTATTTCATAGCCACTATACATCTGATGGGCCTTGAGGCAATTTCAGATTGAAATAAAAAGGGAGGATTATCCACAATATAGATGTGAAAAAAAATTTTTTTTATTGTTGGGGATTCATTGAGGGTATAGAGAACCAGGTTACACTGATTGCATCTGTTAGGTAAAGTCCCTCTTGTAATTGGGACCCATCCCTCCAAGAGGTATGTCACACACCGTGAACCCACAACTCCCCCTTCCCCTCTCTCCATTCCTTCATTCCCCTAAACCCCACCATATACTAGACGTTGAAATTTTTAATGCTATTCCTTGAGGTGCTTGGAAAAAATCAAGGTTCTTGAGCCTCTTACCTGATTCAGCCTCTACCTGGGGTGGAGTCCGAGGATCAGCATTTTAAGATCATTTTACAGGTTATTCCTGTAGCACAGACACAAGGCAGCTTCCAAGAAAAATATTGAGCTCCTTGGCATATTATGTCCTTAGTGAAGGTCAAATGTTGGGTTAGTTAAGTCTAGCTGATGCCGACCCCAGTGGGCCCCAAGCACAGGCAGAGGGTGACCTGCCTGTCCCCTGTGATGAGAAGGAAATGTCAGTCCCCAGTCAGTGCCCTCATCCAGCCTTGACAAAGCCCAGCCCCACCTTGATACAGGCTCCCACGCCTTCGCAGGTTGATTCCTTGCCAGTTCCCACATGGAAACCCAAATGGGCATGAAACTGTCCGGTTATTCACAACACAGTTTTGGTGGCACTCAGCTTCTAATGCACTTAACGAAACCTCAGAGACATCTGTTTGCATACGTGCATCAAGGTCAGCCCAGTTTTAGATGAGTGGGTGCATTACTGGCTTTTAAAGGCGATTCTATTGTATTCTTGTGTTAGTCCAATCCTTTGTTGCAATGACAGACACCGAGCTTATGATCCTGGCTTCAACAAAAATGAGGTGTATCTGAGAGCCATAGCCAGGGACGCCACCAGGCTCAGAGAAACCCTGGAACTGGCTACTAGGACATGAAGCGGAAGAGAAGCTGACCGCGGTGTCTGCATCGCAGCTTGTCTGTTTTATTTACCTCCCTCTGCCTTCTGCAGGGTGTTATGTGTGTCCCACCTGACAGCCCATAACCAAGCTGTGGACCCCCAGAAAGCTCACCCTGAGGTAACCACTCGTAACCTTTTAGAGTATGTCCTTGCAGAGTCTTCCTCATGTATAAATGTGTGTGCTTTTGAAAAAAGTCAGGATCCTGGGCTACAAATTCTTGCAATAAATGTACCCCATGAGCAATAAATGCTTGTACAATAAATGTACCACAAACGTGTTTCAATTTCATCACCTATTTTTCTACATCATCATTTTTTAGAGCTGACTTGCGTTCTAGCCTATGTGTGTCTGGTAGAACCCTTCATAGCCAACTTCATTAGAGGAACTTGAACCTTTATTTTAAACGTAAGACATACCACACACCATTTATCCTACCTTACAACATACAAATCTACATTTATTTACCAATCTAGAGAAAAGGCTTTGGCATCAATATAATTTTCTCCTCTAATACTTGTCCAGTATAATCTCATTCAACAGCATCTTTTTTTGTTTTTGTTTGTTTTTGTAACTCAGCTTTATCTAGTCTTTCTAAAATTTTCAATCTAGTTTTTGGAGAAATAAAAATCTCTTTTATAACTTCATTGGTATACTTATTTCATTAAATTACATAATTATAATAAAAAACTATTGGGGCAAGAATAGCTTTGGGAACAAACACAAAAGTGATTCTCGGTGAACACAGTTCAGCTAAGAGAGTCTGGGAGTGCTGGTTAACTAAAGATAGGCCCCAGATGCTGGGGTATTAGTAAGACACCATTTATGTAAAGAATGGAGAGTTATGGGGCAGCACCTGTGGCTCAAAGGAATAGGGTGCTGGCCCCATATACCGGAGGTGGTGTGTTCAAACCCAGCTCCGGTCTAAAACTGAAAAAAAAATAAAATAAAAAAGAATGGAGAGTTATGATAAATCCAGAGGGCTATTTGGTTTTATTTTTTCTATTTATTTATTTATTTTTTACTGAATGGTAACTATGTACATTAATGCACTTCTGGGGTACGGTGTGGGGTTTTCACACACAATCCAAAACACTTCCATCAAACTGGTTAACGTAGCCTTCATGTCATTTTCTTAGTTATTGTTTTAAAACGTTCACATTCTACTCTTAGAAAGAGTCACAGATCACTATTTGGTTTTAAAGAACACTCCTTCTCCACAGTAATTTATTTAAACAATTACCTAAGCTGGACATCTAAACGGTCTGGCAGCATGCAAGGTAACGCAGCATTAAATATCTAGGCAGAAAATTAGGTGAGCCTTTTCATAATTCTTTCTAGAATTGGAACTACTGGCTAAAATTATACATGTTTTAAAGACCAAGTACATATTTTCAATTTTTTTACTGAGTTTCCAGGATTTTTAATTTTAAAACACAATTTATAAGAGTGAGAGACCATTTAATAGTCTGATTACACAACCGGTCTACTTTTCTATGTGTGGTAGAAATCTCAGTCTGAGGCTTTATCCTGTGAAGATGACTTCGCCTCTTCCACGGCATGACAGAGAAACACCTCCCCTTTGTTTTGTGTGACAATAGCAACAGTTCCCATGGATGGAATTTATTTTTCATCTAGAAATTCAACCCATTTTGTCTGAGGATGTGGCTAGGAAAAATGAGCCAAAAATGCAAGCTTAAGGCAACTTGATTTTTATGCTGTGTATAGAGTTCAGCTCCGGGCTTGGGGGACACAAACAGTTTCCATGGTTTTGGGAGTTCTTGTTGTAGCAACAAGTTCCTTGGGCGGCAGTCTGCAAAATGCACAGTCCTTGTGTGAGGGAACATTTTGAACTGTGAACGTAAAAGGATTAGATCGGGGGTGCCTTGGATGGGTTCTCTGGAATGCCCATCCTCCCCCCACCACCACCCCCTTCCCGGCTCAGGCCAAGAGGAAAACAGTCGTCAATTTCTGTGAGGGTTTTTCCACTGTTTGGAACGTCCCTGTGAGAGTGTCCAGCTCGCTAACGTCAACAGGGCTGAACCGGGGACACTGGCACAGGTACCCGACTCAGACTAGCGCGAAATCACTACGTTATGGTAAATTAAAAGCCTGGGTATTGGGGGAGGAGCAGCAGGTGCCCAGCAGAGCCAGACTCACTCATCACAAGCGTGTCTGTCAGGGGAGGGCCCGGACTGTGAGGCTTGAGGGCGGATGTTGGGGAACAGTCTCTGGAGAGAGGGCTGAAGCGGAAGCTGGAACACTGGACACCACCACACTGCCCTGCACAAGAGCTGGACGCACGGCAAGAATCCAGGGGCTGAGTGACCAGGCCAGTCCGCCGGCCAGCGTGGTGAGGTCTGGGCAAGTTCAACTGAGACTTGAAGGCTGAGCCCCAAGCGCTCTTTGTCTGCTCTGGGCAGACGTCCATGTGTCCATCAGTTCATGTCCAGAAAGGCTGGGAGGAAGGGCCCCTGTGGCTCTAAGAGATCACCTGCAAACGGCAGGGGGAAGCCAGCCGGGAAGTCTGTCTGAACTCCAGGCCCTTAAACAGAGGAGGAGAATAGGGGGTCAGAGGGACTGGCTCTGGCCAAGCGGAGAGTCCTCATACCCCGAGGCAAGGGGCAGCCAGGCTCCCCGAATCCCTCTTCAGTCTGTCTCCCAAATACTCACAAAGGCTTAAACTCCCCACTTGAAATTCACTCTTTTGGAGAAGATGTAATAAAATGAAAGATGCAAAATAAATACACAGGCAATCTCAAGTTACAAACATCTGACTCACTACAGCTCCAGCTTATGGGGGCTGTTACTGTAAGTCCCCAAATTACAATCATCCAGCTGACGTGTGTGTTTGGCGCATATGATTTGAGGCTATTACAGGTAAATGTGTCTGTTCCAACTTACATACAAATTCAACTGAAGAGCAAGCCTAGAGAATCTATCTCATTTGTAAGCCGGAGACTGCCTGTCTAAAACATGTATATGACAAAATGAATAATGATACCATCTACCTGGTTTAAGAGAAATATCAACAGTTTATTATTACTTTTAAAGTCCTCTGTAGGCTCTTCCTCCAGAGAAAATTGTTATCCTGATTTTTGTGTCGATAACCACACAGCTTTTCTTTCATCTTTTATATTTATTTCTGTATAAAACATATTTTTCAGTTCTACCTGTACCTTCAACTTTATGTAAATGAAATCAGACAATATTCTGCAACTTTTAAAAATCAATATTATGTCTGGAGAGTCACTCACGTTTTGCATCCACTCGTAGTCCGTGCCTTATTGTGCATAAATTGTAGGGAATGAAGACGCCACACATTGAAGTTTTATTCTACGATTGATGGACCTTTGGACTGGTAGATTTTTTCTATCACTGAACAGTGCTGCTGTGAATATCCTCACAAGGGTCTTCTGGAATATGTGTGCAACATTTTGTCTTAGAGAGAGAGATGCAGAATTATGAGGTGTGAATCTTCACGTTTTTAGAAAATGCCAAATTATTTTCCAAAGCGGCTACAGCAATTTAAACTCTCACTAGTGGAGCTGCTCGTAACATATATGTCATCCTCGATTCCAGTTATTTCCAGAATGTTTCATTTGTGCTTTTCTGGTAGGCATGAAATACTGTTGCATTGTAGTTTTAATCTGCTTTTCTCTTAGTACCAAAAAAGTTGATATTTTCACATTTATGGAAGTACTTAATTTTAATATAGTTCATATTTACCAATCTTTTCCTTTTTGGTTTGGACTTTTAAGTCTTATTTTAAAAATGGTTTCTTAATATCTATTTCTTTTTCCTAAAAATGTTCGTGTTCGCTTTCTCCCTCAACGTCCCCTAAGAATTGATTTTATATAAGCCATGATGTAGATACCCAATTTGATGTTTTTTTAATGAATAACAAATTATTCCAGTATCACTTTTTAAAAATCCACCCTTTCTTTCCTGTTCTGTGCTTTCTCTGCCATAAACCATGCGTGGTCTCCATCCTCTTCTGTCCTTGGTTGACTTTTCATTGTTTTCACTGATGTGGATAAAATAGTTGTTGAAATCTGATTAGGTGAATTCCTCACTCCTTCCAAGATTATCCTCACTACTTCCAAGTGCATTGTAAATCCAGCTTGTCTAATTACATATGTACCCACATGCACACAAAAGGGAAATTAAAAAAAGCCTTAGGGTTTTGATTTGCTTTGCCTTGAATTTACAGATCTTAGAAGAATTGGCATTTTTACAATATTGAATTAACCAGTTCACACCACAATCAAGCTTTACATTCATTTATTTGTCTTTTGAATAAGGTTTGGTTGTTTTCTCTATGAGGGCCTTCACGATTTTTGTTAGATATTTGCTATATACATACACATACATATTTATCTTCTTGTTACAAATTTGTGAAAACTTCATGAATAAAGCATGACAATCACAATGTCTGTAACCTCTACCCGTGTACTAGGTCAGTAAAAAATGTGAAGAAAGTAGGATTATAGACTATTGTCTCTGCGAATCTTAAGTGGGTCCAAAAAAATTTTTTTTCATGGTTTGAGTCAATGGTAATCAACTATTCCTGGGACACTGGTCTTATTTTAATTTTTTATTTGTAGTACTTTATAGGGCACAGTGCCGTTTGTTACATGTAGAGGTTGCATAGTGCTGAAGTCAGGCTCTTAGGGTATCCGTCATGGGATACATTGTGCTCTCTAAGCCATTTCCCATCATCCTCCTCCCTGCCCTCCCCTCCCTCCTGAGTCTCCACCACCTATATCCTTCCACTGTCTACATCCACGTGGACACTTGTGAGAAAGAACACACGATATTTATCTTTCTGGGTCTGACTTGTTTCACTTAAGATAATGGCCTCCAGTTCCAGCCATGTTGCTATAAAGACATGATTTCAGTCTTTTTAGATAGACAGTGTTCCATTGTGTATATAAACTATATTTTCTTCATCTAGACATCATTTTTCTTATCTAATTGTATACACTTAGGTCGATTCCATTTCTTTGCTGTTGTGAACGGTGCTGTGATAAACATGTGAGTGTAGGTATCTTTTTGGTATATTGACTTCTTTTCCTTTGGGTAGATACCCAGTAGTGGGATTGTAGGATCATATGGTATTTCTATTTTCAGTTTCTTTCTGGAAACTGTTTCCATACTGTTTTGCATAGTGGTGGTACTAATTTACATTTCTAGCAACAATACATAGGAGTTCCTTTTTCTTTGCATCTTTTTCACCTATTATTTTGTCTTTTTAATAATAACCATTCTGACTGGGATAAAATGATCTCTCATAATGGTTTTAATTTGCATTTCTCTGATGTTAAATGATGCTGAGCATTTTTTCATATATCTGTTGGCTATTTGTATGTCTTCTTTTGATAAATATCGACTGACATTTTTAATGCTGCTATAAACAGTGTTTTTACTATAACAAGGCCCTGGATCATCTTGTCTCTCCCTCCCACTCCCCTTCTCTCTTATCTCTCGTTTTAGAACTTTGTTGTTGGTAATAAGAAATGCAAGTGATATTTATATGTACATTTTTGTATCTAACAAACCTGATAAACTCTCTTACTAGTTCTAATCGTTTATTTGAGGGTTCTTTGAAACTTTCCACATGACTAACAATACTAACTGCAACTAATATGATTTTTTCCTTAAGTTTCTACTTTTCCTAGCATGGACTAGAACATCTGATAATAAGAAAAATGAATAACATAATTTACTACATTAAGTGAATTTTTAATGTTAATCCAACTTAATACTACACATTCCCCAAATAAACTGAACTGTGATTATAATACCCATTTGACCCATTATTGTATTTGATTGCCTCATGTCTCTTTTTGGATTTGACATCCACGTTCATAAGTAAGACTAATACGTAATTTTCTTTCTTCATGTAGTTCTTGTCAGATATGGGTGTCAAAGTAATGCTAGCCTCATAAAATGCATTGGAAATTATTCCCTCTTTTTCAATATTCTGGAATAGTTTAGATACTTGGAATTCTTTTCTTGACTGTTTGGTAGAATTTGCTAGTGAAGCCATGTAGGGTTAGGACTTTATTTGTAGGATTTAAATTTTTAATATTTACAGAATTATTCACGTTTTGTTCTGGCTTGGGTCCATTTTGGTAATGTACCTCTTTAAAGGAATTTGCTCCTTGATTTTTTTCTAATATGTACATTTCCAGCTGCTTTCTCTATTTTGTAAATAGACTTTAAAAATTCAGTTTAAAATATTTTTCTAATTTCCATTTTGGTTTCTTCTTTGACCCATGAGTCATTTAGAAGTTATGTTTTTGATTTCTGAGCATGGTGATGTCTTCTAATTACAATTTTACTGTTGCTTGATTGCCTTGTTATCAGGGAACATGAGATGTGCTTCATGAGCCATTTACTTTTGGCTGATTACCATAAGGACTTCATGCGTGCTTTGGCAGTTTGTGTATCCCAATGAATTTTTCTGTTTTATCTAAGTTATTAAATTTATGGGCAAAAAAATTATAGTATTCCCTTGTCCTTTTACACAGAAGACTGTGGTTGCTTCATGTTCTGGAGTTTGACTCAGATATCTCAACCTGTGAATCTTCTTAAAATCAAATTTAATTGGGTTTTATTTTGGCATCCTAAGTCTGCACATTGATTTTTATTAGTACTGGAAAATTCTCAAGTATTATTTCAGTAATATTACTTTCTCCTCATTTTTTCTCAACTCATTCCTGAACATTACCGTGTTCCCCTGAAAATAAGACCTACCCCCAAAAAGCTCTAGCAGGATTTCTATGCATTTGTTAAATATAAGCCCTACCCCACAATAAGACCTAGTGATGGGCGTGGCTATGCAGCATATCTGCGCGGAGTGGTAAGGAAGACTGGAATACCTTTTATCTGCCACAGCTCCTTTCTCTGAGCTGTTTGCACTTGTGTGGGTGCACCTGTGGTAACCGCGGTCACAGGCATCCTAAGGAGTTCACACATCACTAGCACCAGTCCCACCAACAAAGTCGGCTCCCCTGTCAGGTTCCAGAAGAAGACGACTTAACTATATTTGAATAAATGTAGATTGTTGTATTATACTTAGTAAAAATAAGACATCCCCTGAAAATAAGCCCTAGTGTGTCTTCTTGAGAAAAAATAAACATAAGACAGAGTCTTATTTTTGGGGAAACACAGTACGTGGATTTATGTCAACAGTGACTTTGTTCTATACAATTCTTAGCTTATTTTTTCACGTTTCTATATATGTGTTTCTATATGTTATATTCTAAATAATTTCTTCAGATCTTCTTTCTAGTGTATGAATTTTCTTTTCATCTCTGTCACGTGGACTGTTTCCACAGGAGCTTGGTCATTTTTGCCGTTTCTGGTCCTTCATTCATGTCACAATACTTTCTAGCCTTTTCTCCAAAATCCTTTTTCACTCTCCTATTCATATTGTCGAAGTTGTCTTTTGTTTCTTTAAGTACCCAAAGTATTTTCTTTTTTTCAACAAGCTTTTTCAAGTTTAATACTTAGCAAATGATGACATTAGATTTTGTAAGGAATAATGCTTGGATTTTTTTTTTAATCTCATGGACAGCATGTTTGCTTTTTCCCCCCAGGTTAATATATGAGTACAAATGATGAAGTTACATTATTTGAGTTTGTTAGTTAAAAGTCCAAGTTGCAGCTGAGCCCTTCCCCCAGGAGGTGTGCTATACACCCCTGCATCGCACCTCCCCCTCCCCCACCCCCCTCTTTCCCTTCCCTCCCTCCTCCCCCTACTTGAATTTCATTGTGTTTTTCTTTCATGTGGGCGTGTAGTTGTTCATCTGCTAGTTTCATACTAGTATTGAGTACATTGCATATTGTAGTCAGTACTGAGTACATTGTTTTTCTATTTGTGTGATACTTTATTTGGGACAATATTCTCCAAATCCATCCAGGTTAATACAAAAGATGTAAAGTCTCCAACTTTATTATGGCTGAATAGTATTCCATGGTGTACATTTACCATAGCGTGTGTCCAATAATTTCAGTTTCTAACTATTTCATATATGTGATTTAGTCCTTTATCTCCTGGTTTTCTTCAATGGAAGTTTATTTTCTAGCATTTGGGGTTTTTTAAATCTGAGCTCCCATACTTTGAAACCTTTATCAACAACAGCTTCTCTCAGGGAGGATTATTTTCCTTGCTTCTGTGAGGCTCCTAGGCTACCACTATCCCCTAAACACTTGAACTAAATATTCACTGCGAGGAATTTTATAGAATCTAGGCAGCATGGAGCCACATAAAATCAGTCTGTGGCTGAGGATACTCGGGGAGAACTTTCCTACTGCCCACCATCCCCACAGTTTGAGACGGGCAATTTCCCTTCCATTTCACAGAGAGGGGAGAGGTTTATTTCCGATCCACCCCTGAAGTGAGCCTGCAGCCCTCCTAAGCTTTTATAGAGATCTCTTATTACGCTGTGTCCAGTCGCTGCCGCTCTTCCTGGAATCCTTGGCAGTATGAGAACTAATAATTTCAATTTCACCTGGGTTTGGCAAAATTTTCAGAGCAAAACCCAACCTAAGTGTTCTGCTTCTTGCTTTAAATTAGGGCTTTGTCCTTTCTGAACAATTCATCATCAAGTCTAAAAAGATGCTAAAAGACGTTTTAGTCAGGATTTTTAGTTGTTTCCAGCAGTAGAATCGATCAGGATCTTTAGACCACACTATGAGACGTGGGTGTAAATGCCAGTCCTTTAATTCGAGGCTTTATTCCTTGTTAAGCCTCAGATACCAGAGAGGGAGAGAACTAAGGTGCTCCTTCTCACAGCGCCATCTTTAAGCCATGTCCCTGAAGACCACTGAGCATGCTTGGTGAAATGCAGGCCCTGGGCCCCATCAAACCTCCTGAATGCTAATCCTGGGGTGGATGGAGGAAGAATCTTTATTGAGTGCTCAAAGGGAGGGTTACTTTGTTAGGTTTCTGTCTTTTATGCTCTTGTCCAAATTAGTTTTAGATCCTTTTTGGAAACAAATCTTTATAACAAAAAAGCTTAAGAATACTTGGTGTCTGGAAGAAAAGGCCTCTCGATATTGGCATTAAAAAGGAGGAGCTTTTTTCTCTAAAGAATCCAGCGTTCACCGATTCCAGGTCCCTGACCACTGCAATGGGGGTACCGCCTCCATCCCCACCCTCATCTGTGGATTGTGTCATCTCAAAGGCAGGGGTTTGCCTGGTTTATGGAGTTTTTTTGAGATTATCCAAAGCATTATGAAGGAGGCTCATTTTTTAGTCATCTTTACAGAGAAACCAGGGTTCCTCAAAAAAGGTTTAAATAATTTCTTCTTCTAGAAAGGAAAGGAAAAAAAGTCCTTTAAACTTTCTTATTGAAGTGTATTTGAGCACAGCTCTAATTATTCTCTGAGGAGAAGTTCTTTGAAATGAATTTACTGGGTTGAAAGGTATGCACCTTGAAGACTCCCCACCCCTAATAAAAATAGTTTTAGTGTCCTGATTATTGAAAAAAAGTCTATGTTCAAGGTTAGCTCTGTGAAGATACTTCAGAAAGGTTTGAGAAGAAATTAAAGTTACTCTAAACCTACCACCCAGAGAAAGCCAGGGTCACACGTGTTCCTGTAATATACAGGGTGGCCCTCAAGTTCCAGTGGAAACTAACTTTAGGGTCACCCTGAATATCCTGTTAGTCTTTTTTCTAATGCATATTTGTTGTTTTTCTTTTTCAAAATCAGGCTATTTTGTACTTGCTTTGTTTAATCTAATTTTTATTAATGTTATATTGTGATGGTCCTGTGTCTGTTAACGTGAGTTTTAGAAAGCAGAGCAGTATTTGTTGGTGCTGGGCACGATGTGATCCAGGGCAGATGGGCAGCTGTGCAACAAGTATTTCCCACCATCTCTGGGTGCCTGTGAGGCCCTCGCCCCCAAGCCCTGTCTTTGCAGAAATGCGAGGCTGACACTGGTGTTTGTATCACAGGTTCCTCCTGTCCGTGGTCCTTGCCTGCTGCACCGCGGGAAGTGGAGGGCTCAGGCAGCCCGGCCTGGGACCTAACTGTGGTCCCCAGCAGAGGCTGAGCCCGCGCAGCAGAGCGCGCCTGAAGGACCTGAGCTCAGAGGCTCCAGAGGCAGAGGCAGCTGGTGGCAGGGCCAGAGCTGTAGTCATCTTCCCATGCCAGCCTGGAGATGACACAAAGGACCAGATTTAGAGCGTGTTTGGGAAAAGGCAGAAATGGAGGAGTCACGACAAGGGCTGGAGAGGGATGAAGACAGTTGGTGGGCGCAGGAGGAAGCCTTGGTGGAGGGGAGCTGGGTCAGGCTGAGGGGCACAGAGCAAGGCTGCAGCTCGCTCTTGGGCTGCGGGCCCCTCCACGGGGTCACCTGCTGCTCACATTGGAGTGGCCACTACCATGCGACAGCTGTTAGACCCCACTAGAGCCCCTTCCCCCTGTGTTCCACGTGTGGCCCCCAGTTGGCTGTAGCTGGGTGGTTTGAGTCTCTGATCTCTGCAGCCTACAGAATAGGAGCCACACGGTTGCTCTGATGGTTCAGACCCCAGTGCCAGCCAAGAAGGGGGATTTTGGCTTTAGGTTTATAGCTGGTGTGTGTGTTGGGGGGAAATTTTTTGTTTAAATATATTTCTTATTTCTTATTTCATTGCAATGATTAGGAGGTAAGACCGGTACAGTCTGTACTTTTTAGAATATAAATTTTCTTTGTGGCTGAGAATAAGGTACATTTTTGCACATGCCAAAAGGAAGTGTCCAGTCTCAGTTTAAAGGTTCACTGTTTTGAATTAACTTTATTGAATATGTCATTGAAATGTTCTACATCTTATTTTTGGCTTCCTAATCTTTTGAGATCTGAAAAGTAGCCTGTTGAAGTCTTCACCACTCAGCTTCCTGTGATCTTTTTTTTCTGTGCATCCGATATCACTTTATGTGGTTCGACATAATATTTCCTCAAGTATTTTTTATGTTTATTAGCAGTGCCTTGACACATCTTTTCTGATGCTAAAGTGGCCACCCTGCTTTCTTTTTCTCTCTGTGCTACTTTATATATCTTTAGTCATCTTTGTATCAATATTTTTAACAGTTCACCATTTAATGTATCTCTTGGTGAAAGGACAGAGATTTTGTTGATATTTTTGTTTGGGCCTATCTGGAAGGCTCTGGAATTAAGAGAATAAATACAGACACTAGATGGCCATGTCCATGCTTGTTTGGTTTTCTTCAAAGAAAATCACAAGAGTCCACAGTTTTCCTTGTTGGTACATGTGGCGGTGGGACTTCTCCCCTGTTGCTGGGCGTGGCTGTGGGACCAAGGTCTTGCTAATTGAATACAGTGCAAGGGAAGCAAGTTTAGTTACCAGGCATAGGCCCTTTGCTCTTTCTGGTCTGTGTGCCAATGCCCAAGGTGACCTTATTAAAGGTAGGTATAATGGCAGAGCCTGTGTCAGTCAGGGTCCCTAAATTACTGCGTGGAGCAGAGCCCCTCAGCCGCCAACTAGATTATAAGTGAGAAATAATCTTCTGCTATGAAAAGTCATTCAGCTGCTCATGCCACGGAAGTTAGTGCATTAGAACTATTTAGAATAATGCAAGCAATGGTAAATAAAGTGGGGTGCTACAATAACAATGAGTTAATGTTGGGGAACAGGCAGCCAAGAAACTGATCCTGAGGGCTGGGAGGACGGGGACCCATGATTGGCAATGGCAAATAGTTTGGGAAATGTCAGTGATAACAGGGTAAGTAGGATGCCTCCTGAGCTCAGGCTTCTGAAGAAGGAGATGGAGTGAAGCAGGGTGTCCGTGGACTCAGCATGGGGAGTCAGCAACCACAGATCAAAAATATGTGGGGAAGAAAGAGATGATTGCATCTGTACTGAACATGTACAGACTTTTTTCCTTGTCCTTGTTTCCTAAACAATACAATAAAACAACTATTTACCTAGCCTTTATACTGCATTAGGCGTTGTCAGTATAGCCCATTGTATAGTCAGCAGGAGGATGGCAGAGGTTATACACAAATCCTGCTCCACTTTATATCAGGGACCTGAGCATCTGCAGATTCGGCATCCTCAGGGGTCCTGGAGCCATCCCCTGGGGATACCCAGGGACCTCTGTACCGCATGGTGTTTGGAGAAAGAGCTTAAGAACTGAACAGAAATGACAGAAAAGAGAGAGTCCAGGCACATCAGACTTGAGAAGTGGGAAAGCTGAGTGCTCTGGAGTTCAAGCAGCAGGAATTGAGGCTGAAAAGGACTTTGAGGCGTTAAAGCCCTTTGAGACTCATTCCCAAGGCAAAGAGCTCTTTAAGGGTGTGTATTCCCTTCCAAACTTCTCTAAACCACCACCGTTAAGTTGAGAAATAGTGGAAAGGAGAAGGGCGAGAAAGAAAGAAAATAAACTCAAGAATTATGTTTAGGAAAGAAATTCGGGTGTGGTACTGGACACAAGAACTTCCTGGAAGCAGATCAGTTCGACGCTATTAAGGATTTGAGAGAATCGCATCGCCAAAGAATCATCCAGCAGCGAGCCCTAAGAGCCCAGCTGCCATAGGAGCCTGCTCTAGGGTCTGAAAGGAGGCGCTGTGGATGGAGGGGCCCGGCTGCCATAGGAGCCTGCTCTAGGGTCTGAAAGGAGGCGCTGTGGATGGAGGGGCCCGGCTGCCATAGGAGCCTGCTCTAGGGTCTGAAAGGAGGCGCTGTGGATGGAAGGGCAGCTGTGTCATGACAGAGCAACCTGGGGGAGTGGCCAGGGATGACCACCCCAGTCAGTCCCAGTCAGACCTATTCCCAGGCAGTGTCTGCCCTGTGTTTGGTTCCCTACACACCAGGAAGGGTCCCATAGTATGCAGGAGGCAGTGCAGGCCTGTGGGCATCCTCTGTGCTCTGGCTACACTCATCCCCAGACCTGTGTGAGGCTGATGATAATGTCTTCAGTCCACATGAGGTGGGAGGTGTGTAGTAAGGGAGCCAGCCTCATCCACTGGGAGATAGCTGTCACTTAGCCCCAGCCCTTGCCCCTCCAAACTCAAGAGTGCCACCCAGGCTCTCTGAGGCTCCCTGTCCTGTTTTCTATTTATTTATTTATTTGTTTGTTTGTTTTTACAAGTGAATGTGAGGGTACAAACAAGTAGGTTACAGTGTTTGCATTTGTTATATGAAGTCCCTCTTGTAGTTGTGTCCTGCACCCAAGAGGTGTGCCATATACCCATACATGGTGCCCATTAAAGTGGGAGCCCAACAGTCTCCCTTCTTCTCTCTCCCTTCCCTCATTCCCCCTTCTCCTAACTTGAATTGGGTTTTTCTCCAATATGGGCATGTATTAGATCATCTACTGGCTTCATATTAGTATTGAATAAACATTGGATGCTTGCTTTTCCATTCTTATGATACTTTACTAAGAAGAATGTGCTTCAACTCCATCCAGGTTAATACAAAAGATGTAAAGTCTCCATCTTTTTATGGCTGTATAATATTCCCTGGTATATATATATATATATATACCACAGTGTATTAATCCATTCCTGGGTTGGTGGGCATTTAGGTTGTTTCCATATCTTGGTGATTGTAAATTGAGCTGCAATAAACAACCTAGTGCAAATGCCCTTAAGATAAACCAATTGATTTTTTCCTGGGTAGATATCTAGTAGGGGATTGTGGGATCCAGTGGAAGGTCTATTTTGAATTCTTTGAGGCTTCTCCATAATTCTTTCCAAAGAGGCTATATTACTTTGCCATCCCACCAACAGTGCAAAAGTGATCTCCTCTCTCCATATCCATGCTAGCATCTGCAACTTTGGGACTGTGGTATGGGCCATTTTCACTGGGGTTAGGTGATATCTCAGGGTAGTTTTGATTTGCATTCCTCTGATGATTAATTTTTTTCATATGTTAGCCTTTTTCTGTTTTCCTCAGAGAAGGTTCTGTTCATGTCTGTTGCCCAGTGATAGATGGGATTGTTTTCTTTTTGTTGATTAATTTGAGTTCTCTGTAGATTCTAGTTATCAACCCTTTGTCAGATTCGTAACATGCAAATATCTTTTCCCATTTTGAAGGTTGTCTGTTTGTTTTGACTGTTGTGTCCTTAGCTGTACAAAAGCTTTTCAGGTTAATTAAATCCCATTTGTTCATTTTTGTTATTGTTACGATTGCCACTGAAGTCTTCTTCATAAAATCTTTCCCCAGTCTGACATCATCAAGAGTTTTTCCCACACTTTCTTCTAGGATTTTTATCATTTCATGTCTTAGTTTTAAAGCTTTTATTCATCCTGAGTCAATTTTTGTAAGTGGAGAAAGGTGCGGGTCCAGCTTTCAGTCTTTTACATGTGGTTATCCAGTTCTCCCGGCATCATTTATTTCATACGGATTCTTTTCCTCAGTGTGTGCTTTGGTTGGGTTTATCAATGATCAGATGGCAATCAGTGTCCACAAATCAGTAGCCTTCATATATGCTGATAACAGCCAAGCTGAGAAGCAACAACGGACACAATTCCCTTCATGGTAGCTTCAAAGAAAATGTAATACCCAACAAAGGAGGTGGAGGATCTTGCCAAAGAGAATTACAAACCCTAAGACAAGAAATAGCAGAAGACACTAACAAATGGAAAAAGATGCCATGGTCTTGGCTGGGAATAATCAACATTGTTAAAATGTCTACATGGCCCAAAGAAATCTACAGATACAGTGCAATCTCCATTAAAATACCAACATCATACTTTGAAGGACTGGAAAAAATACTTCTTCATTTCCTATGGAACCATAAAAAAAAAAATAACCCACCATATAGCCTAGACAATTTGTATTAATAAAAACCAGAGCTGGAGGCATCACTCTACCAGATTTTAGGTTATATTACAAGTCTGCAGTGATCAAAACATCATGGTCTTGGCACAAAAATAGGGATGTGGATATGTGGAACAGAATAGAAAACCAAGAGATGAAACCAGTCTTGTCTTTTAAAAACATTTTAAACAGCTTTATTAGGAGATAATTCACATTTCATAACACAATTCATTTAATTAGGAGATAATTCACATATCATAACACAATTCACCCATTTAAAAGAGGCATCATCATCAAACTGAAATTTTTCCCTGACTTCAGGGTCTATGACACACATAGTTCTATTGTTATTTCACTAAAGGGCCTTTGGAAACTGCTTTTCCTACTTACTTACCACCATCATCGGTGGTGGCAGCAATAGTCATGAGTTACTGAGCCCTCATCGTGTAGTGGGCCAAGCATGGCAAATGGGATTTAGGGAATGATGTTTATGTATTTTAATTTTCTATGCTACAGTTAGGACAAAAATTAAGCCAATATAACCAGTGAAAATTTCTTAATAAACAAGTACATGATTGACTGCAAATAAATAAATCATTTGTAATTATAGATCACAACTCAAATAGATGATTACAAATAATGACAAATTCTAGGGAATGAACAAGGTGACATAAATGAGGGAATGAACAAGGTGACATAAATGAGGACTAGAGGGAGGAAACCACTCCAAGTGGCTTGGGAAGAATCACACAAGGCAAATTCACCATTTGACCATGTATTACAATGAAACTGATCAGTAAGATTGCTTAAAAATGTTTTATATCTAAGTATATTTATTTCATATTTGGGCCACATTTCAATGATGACATAAAATCAAACAGATCAGTTTTTGATCATTTTGCACTTCTGTGAAAAGAGCTGCCATGGTGAATGGGTAGATCAACACTGGGTAGGCTGGTTACAGCCTGGGACGGGGGAAGTTGGCAGCTGTTCACAAAGACTTCCATCCAGAAATGTGCTAGGATTGTACTTCACTGCCCTTTGGAGGTAGGTGTGGCCACATGATTTGCCTTGGCCAGTGAGCTGTGACCAGGAGTGTGTGTGTGACATCTGGAGGAAGCTTTCAGAACCTGTGTGCAGTCCCAGAGTTCCCTCCCACCACCGGTGGATGTGATGGCCACCAGTCTTGGCTCGTCCGAGGAGCAGGGTGGTGCCCAAAGCGCTCTGCCAGCCTGCTGGGACCTGGAGTGAGCGAGCTGGAGATATTTGTCATGCTAGGCCACGGGAACCTGGGCATGTTGAGGTTCCTCTGTCTGATTAGGTATATGAGTCTCAGGACCCAGTCACTTGTAAGACGGAGATAAACAGGTCCTTTGGAGGAGCCGTCTTCTCCCCACGTCCTCACCAGTCCCCCAGCTGCAGAGTCTGGCTGGCCGTGTCCTCAGCTGGGGGCATAGAGCTGTTAGTGTGTGAGGGAGACACAGAGGCACTGCCTCCCACCTCTGCTGTGGCTCCTCATACACAGGCAGATCAGAGTCTCTGTGCCTTTGCGTGGTGATGCTAGGACAAGTAGCATTTGCTCTCGTGAGCCGGGTCACCCCCTCTTTCTGCCTTCTCCTCCTCACCTGTGATGGACTCTGGGCTGGTTAAGCGTCAGACACTCTAGGTAAGCTTGCCTGTCTTCACCCCCACTTCATGCTCATGAGGGGTGTAGTGGTGGGGTCACCCGCATCTGCACTGTGGAGCTCTTACTATGCAAGAGTGTGTGGGGTCACCCCCATCTGCACTGTGGGGCTCTTACCATGCGTGAGTATGTCTCCAGCACTCTCCAGGGGCTTTACAGAGGAATTGTAAAAAAGTAGGACATATAATCCTTGACTACAAGATGCTTATAACTTAGAGAACAAACTCGTACATGTGAACTAATGGTGAAGGAGTACTATATTTGAGCATTGCACACATTACAGTAAATTCCACGCCATGATTAGGTGGGGCGCCTGTGGCCTCAGGTCACACCTGGCCCTCCAGGTCCCCAAGTGCCACCCCTCATCCAAATCTACCTTCACAGAGAAAAATCCCTTTATTAAAAGGATTTGTTGTATGAAGTTTGGATTCAGTCAAAAGGCTGCACTCAAGGACCCAGAAGGCCACATGTGGCCCCCAGAACCCCATGACTTGAAGGGAACAATCTCCATCCTCTGGGATGTGGAAGGACAAGAGTAAAACCATCAGTGGAGGGCGAAGCCACTGATTAGATTTCAGTAGAAACGTGGAAATAGGACACCTGCGGTTCCTGGGATGACAAAATCTGTACAGAGATTAACCTCTCAAATCTGCATGTGCGTACAGGCAAAACAGGCATTTAGTGGAATTGTTTTCTTGAGTTTCTATAAAAAGCACAAATGAAAAATGGAAAACAGGCAAAACGAATCGTTTACATTCACATCCTTGACCTACATTGTAAGGGCAGAGAGAGTAAAGCCACGGGGACAGTGGAAGTGACAAGCCACGTGTCAGATGCATCCAGAAAGGAAAGGCCCCCAGGTTTGTGCACCTCCTGCAGTGCCCCCCAACAAGGAGATGCAGCCTTGGGTGGCCCCTCTTCAGGGAGCCAGCAGCACCCCAGCCTGAACCCCACACACAGCTTTGCTGCTGTCTGAAACCTCATTCTGAAGAGGAATTCTTTATCTCCTTTCTGCAAACGTAAAAGCTCATGTGTGTTGCGTCGCTCTTTGGCAGAGACCCACAAAGCTTAAGGGGAAAAAAAGTGTCTCTGAAGAGGAGAAAGAACATTGTGAGGAAAAGCAGCTTCATCCTGCCCTTAGCCTTTCTGAGCCTGAATTTAGTTGTAGATCCCTACTCAATGACTCCCTTCCCTGTCCCTTTTCTGCTGACTCACGGGAGGACAAAAGGTCAGCAGTGTCTGTGAACACATCCTGTGTTTTGACCTCAGCGTCCTGCAACCGGCCGAGACTGGGAGTCCTATTGGTCATGGTTCTGCCATTAGGGCTGTCTGTGCGCACTTCAGTGGGAGCAGCACGTACCCCACCTGCTTCCTCCTCTTGGTTTCCGAGGCTCGGTCCAGAGGCTGGACGTGACTTTGGCTGAGCTGGATGTTTCTGCCCGATCTCATTCTCCTGCCTGGCCCAGCCTCCCTCCCTGACCATCCCAGCCCTGGAAGTCTCCCACTGAACCCCTCTTCCCAGCTCTCCATTGTCCACCGCCTGGTTCACACACTGACCCGTGACCCCTGAGGATTCTGGACCCTGCACACTCAGGGTTCTGTTTTCGACCAGTTTCTGTGTCTACGTGTCCATCTTCCTGCCTCTCCTTGGCAGTCCCTGGCAGATGCTCAGCCTCCCCGCTGTCTCTGGGCTGCTGATCCTCTCTCTGAGCACAGGTCCTGTACCCCCAGCTGCCTTGTATCATCCTCTGGGTGACTGCTGGGCCTCATCCATGGTCGTATCCCAAACTTACCTTCTCCCCTCCAACTGCCAGATCCATTCTACTGTCACCCTGTGTCCAGGTCTCAGGCCTCCTCTTCCTGGCCGGCATCCTTCCCACCCCAGCCACGTTCTATGCCTGGTTGTAGCCTCCCTCTCCTTCTGGGCTCAGCATGACGTCACCTGCAGGGACAACCTCCCCAGGCAGCCTCCTGAGTAGGACCCTCCCCTGCCTTGTCACCCTGTGAGCTTCCATCATGGAGGTTTTCTCTTTCCCATGAGGCTCAGGACACTTTATCAGGAGGATGAAAAGCAAGGCAGGAAATAGGTTTCACTCATGGGCTCATCCCCGTTGGCGGTAGGGGCTCCCCAAAGTGCCTTTTCCTCAAATTATTTGTCATCTTGTATCCAAGTACCATGATCTCCAGGTGCAGGGGAGACAGTGGGGCAGGTGTGCGGTTTTATGGGGTCACTTGATGACACGTGCACTTTCTACTTGCCAGGCACTTTGCCGGTCACTGGGGATACCGACCAAAAGAGAAAGGAATGGTTTGGCTTTACGGGCATGTGAGGAAACCAGACGGGGAAATGACAGAAGCCTGCAGGGTCTGTGGCAGGGCACGTCCACAGCACCGTGGAAATGGGTAACAGCAAAGAAAGGAGGGGAACCCTGTGACGTGGTGCTGCGACCTTTCCCCACTTTAGTTATGCAAACGTTGAGGTTATTTATTTATTTAGAAAAGAAAGCTAACTTGTCACACATTGAGGGTCACACGTTGGCTATAATATGCAGAATTAGAATTTAAGCTAGCCTTACTTTAAATCCCCAGTCCTGTGTTTTTATTGTTATTTTTTTCACTAGTAGAGCGTGGGGTGCTGGTTAGCTCGTGCTGTCTCATGAGAGATGATTGTACATTTTTGCAAGTTTTTTGATATTATGCTGAGCTAGAAATCAGCATGATGGGAGAGTCTACACCATCTATGCATGGTTGTAGACATCAGCATTCACTGTAAATCTAACCTTTTTCTTCCCCAAAGGGCTTTCTGGAATTACAGGCATGAGCTGTTGGCTGGGTCTCTGTCAGTTCTGGAGCCCTGAGCTCCCATGTAAGAAGTCTGCCATATACAAAGGTTATGTAGGAATTTCCTAAAACTACATGAGGTGAGAGAGCCCAGGTGAGCCAGACCCCAATTCATTCCTAACAAGCCACCAGGCCTGTGAGTGAAGCCTTCTTGGATCCTCACAACTGGTCAGCTGCCAGCTAAAGGCCACCAGGTGGTCTCAGTTCACGCCACATGGAGCAGAAGCCTTGTTTAAATTTCTGTTACTCAAACTTGTGAAGTCTTATAAAATGGCTGTTTTCAGCTATTTTGTTGTAGTTTGTTACATAGCAGTCGGTAAGCAGACCTCTCCCCCAAGTGATTCTGAAGTGCAGCCATTCAGAAGGACTGTCACCTGGGTAGCCCTGCAGACGCCCTGTTCCCCCGTTCCACACATTACCTTCACTCTCTGCCCATGTAAACCATTTTTCTGGGACTAAAGACAGCTCATGCATTTGGGTGTCTAATCCTTGCCCCCAGACAGCACTCAGTAGTGTGTGGACTTCTGAGGAGACCAAGCAATGGGCCGAGAGTCAGGAAACCTTGACATTGTCCCCAGTCTCGCCACCCCTACCTCTGTGACCTTGGGCCAGTCCTGTATCTTTTCCCATTTTTATTTCTGACATTTGTGAAATGAGGACGTTAGATTTCTTTGTGTCCAAGGTCCCTTTCACTTGTGGATTCTGTGACCGTCAATGTAGTGACATGTTGAATGGTAACCATCAACAGGAAGGAATTGTTTTCACAGGAAACATGCCACTGTCAACCTCCTATTTGTTACCACTGACTCCGCCTAGATCTGTTAAGCTCCCCGCCCAGGGGGAAAGCTCTGTGTCTATATCACCGGTAACTTCCCCAGGCACTCAACTTCCTGGGGAAGTTACTCATGATGCAGACACAGAGCTTTCACCTGTGGCTATTTGAAACGCACAAAGCTCAAGAAGAAAGAAGAAGAAATAAAATAAAGCTCAACATCCTTCCTTTCATTCCATGAACCTCAGCAGAGGCTTTGTATTGGTGTGATCCTGCGGGGTAAGAGGTGCTCGCTGTGTTGGACTGCCCTGGTCCCTGGTGGCCTGAGAGAGAGAGAGAAATGGAATTGATGGCAGAAGCTTGGAGTGACAATTCCACAGCAAATTCTCTCTCAGTCTTCAGAATTTATTCACTTCGCCGTAGTGGCAATTTAGATGCAGCAAGAAAACATTCTTTGTGTGTAAAGCAGGAATGCGCTCTGTCCTGGAACTGGAAACACAGTCCCTCACTCCTTTAGCTCCATCTGCCCAGCCCCGCCAAGCCCCGCTGAGCTCTCCCGAAGTGTTCCTTCCTGTTCTTTCCCAGTCTCCATTTATAACAGAGGCTCTAACCCGCTGCTGTTAACAGTACGCATTACCGTGTCCTGAAAGCTGAAAAGTGGCAGCTCCATGCAAATAGGAGTTGTTTCTCCAATCCCTGTTATTTTTTAAATTTAGGCATAACCTTCTATGGATGTTCTCATGTTCCCAGTAGCTAAAAGTTAAACTCTTCACATGCCACAGGAAACCATTAAAAGAACTGCTCCCCCGCCCCTAACATCAGTCCAAAAGAATTCCCCAGGAAGAACATTTCTCTCATCTCTCACTCAGCACAAAAAGCAGCAGCACGAACACGGACCGCATGGTGTTTGCTGCCCTTGGGTGGCAGCTGCTGGCAAGCAGCGTTGCCATTTGTGTTCAAGGGATCTTTTATTCCCAGCTGCGCGGGCCAAGCCACAGGGCTTGCAAGGATGCTTGGGATGCTTCCTGAACTTGGGGCACAAAGAATCTGTGGTGTGTCTCCGAAATAGAAACCACTAAAGAGAGAAGAGCTGAAAGGGACATTTATTCTACTAGTAAGGACATTGTTATTTGTATGTGAAGCAGAAGACTGGTGTGTGTGTGTGTGTGTGTGTGTGTGTGTGTGTGTGTGTGTGTTCATGAGGGCAGGCATAAGCTGACTTTTCAATGTCTCTTTTTTTGAAGACAATTGAGGTTATTGTCTTCCATATATAACCCAGAAGAGTGTCAGAATAGCTGAACGGGCAATGAGCCATCATACCTGTGGTTGGCCAAGTTCAATGAGGGAACTGCAGAATTAGAGAAGGAGCCTCCTCTGTTTTTCTTATTAATGGGTAAGCCATTCTCCTGATAAGAGATTTTCAAAGTTTGCTAATACGAAACTGGTCACTCAAGCTGGAAATCCTTCCAAAATAGACTCCCTGTTTCACTCCGTGTTGAGCAATTTTAGTATGTCAGAGGCTCTGAAAGAAGCTGTTTTTCATCAAACATTGAAATTTATATGCTTCTAACTCATTTCCTCTCTCCCCAAAAGGCTGTGAACAAGTCATTCGTAATACCACTTGTTACAGAAAGTGAAAGATTTGAAACATTTTTGTTTGCATCAAAGCCAGGAAAATCATCACAGTCCCTGAAGGTCTTTGAGATGATTAAAGCTTAAGCTGATGTCTTCTCTTTCTTAACCAAGGTTACAGTCAAAAGGGAGCTTGAGTTTCTAGTTTGTGGTCCTTAACTGAAATATCATAGATTTAGGTCTACAGAAATATAGCAGGCAATACAAATAAGCCCTTGAATTTCACCTTTCCCCCTGAAGTCAGCAATAGACTCCTTCCCTTTAGTCGTTTGTTCCCTTATCTATTTTTGTCAAATTACAGATAGATTTATGAGCCCTTTAGAGTAATGGGGGCCCTAAGCATAGATCAATTTCCTTAATCCCATGTAACTAACAAACACAGGTCACATGTAAGCAGAGGGTTTTTAGGTGTCAGGCCAGAGTTGTTGGTGCTATCACTCCTGGGGAGAAAGAGCACCTTTTGAAGGCATCTTTGTAAGGGTGCCATTGACCTGTATGATCTGAATAAGTTTCTATGTGGCTTCCTTTCCAGCCCTGGAGACTGTAAGCAAAGGAAGATATTGTCTTAATTTTACAATGGCGCTAAATTAAACGAATAACCTCTTTTGATTTTGAGAATTAAAGGAAGACAAGATAAAGCAGAAAATCTTCACATTAAGATCCACTCCTGGCACCAGTGTTCAGACTGGTCCAGTTCCTACTGGCACAGCGTTGAGAAGACGGACAGTGGCACATGCTGCACTGGGTGGAGGTTTCTCCTCCGCGGATCAAATCCAGCCCTGTTCTGGCCTGGCCACATGTGCACAGGCGATACCAATGGGGGCCTCTCTGCCAGAACTTGGAGTTTATAAGATTGATTGTTTTTGCCCTCTGAAGAGTGACACATTGAATTAAATGTGATTAATTCAAATGAAACTCAGGAAAATTCCCTTTGCTATTTGCAAAAAGAGAGGTAGAAGAATTTATAAAGATCTGGGACACCAAATCATCAGTCGTGAGGTCATTCCCCGGCTCTGACTGTCACCAGATGGTCAAAGGTGATTGACTTTTCCCAGTATGAAACAGGGGACTGAAGCCTGAGAGTCAAACGTAGAGATGCCGGGGCCCTTGTTAATTGTTAACTTCTTGATTTCTACACACAACACAGGGATTACTTTTAAGCATCTGCAAAAATGTTTTTTATTGACACAGGAAACCTAAAAATAACCATAGCCTTGAATCCTCAGGTCACTGAACCTGGTCAGGACACTGGCCTGACTGCAGCTTCTGGGAGGAATAGAATTTTCTCTGCCAGTGTTCTGGAGATATGGATAGGGCTGAGAAACCAAGTTCCACATCTAGAATTCAATCCCAGGGCAGATCTGAAAGTCTTTTGGCCATTTCTGTTGCTGGCTTTTGCATTGATAAACAGGCAATTTATACCAAATGATATAAAAATGGCCCTTAAACATACGGAAGTTGTTCACCCCACTCACAATCAGAGGAATACAGTTAAAGTAACACTGAAAAAACATTTCTTGCTATCAGATTAGCAAATATTAATACGTTTTACAGCACATTCTGTTGGTGAAGTTCTGTACCTTGCTGGTAGGAAATTAAGCCAGTACAATCTTTCTAGAATGAAATTGAGCAATACCGTGCAAACCTGGGTATGCATTCACTGTCTGACCCAGCAATTCCATTCTTGAAACCTAACCTAAAATGCATTTCCAATGATATGAGAGTTATACAAGGTTCTTCACAGAAGCAACACCTATAACTGCCAAACACTGGAAACAATCTGAATGCCTATACCTAGAACAACTGAATAAGCCATGGTTCATCCACACATGGGGGACTGTGCATCTGGGGCAAAAGGAACAATGAAAGTCTCTATGAAATGATAGCAAGTGATTTCCCAGGATTTATTTTTAAGTGAGAAAAACAATGAACCATCTTATTGAACTGGAAAAAGAAGAACAATTTAATTCCAAACCCAGCAGAAGAAAAGAAACAATTGAAATCAAATTGGAAATTAATGAAATTGAAATTAAAAGAATCATTTTAGACCTCCCATTTGATCCTGCAATCCCATTACTAGGCATCTACCAAGAAGAAAAAAATCTTTTTATCATAAGGACATTTGCACTAGACTGTTTATTGCAGCTCAATTTGCAATCACCAAAATGTGGAAACAGCCTAAATGCCCCCGAACCCAGGAATGGATTAACAATTTGTGGTACATGTATACCATGGAATACTATTAAGCCACTAAAAAAGATGGAGACTTTGCATCTTTTTGTATTAACCTGGATGGAAGTGGAACACATTATTCTTAGTAAAGCATCACAAAAATGGAGAAACAAGAATATAATGTACTCAATTCTAATATGAAGGCAGTAGATGAGCTAATACAAGGTGGGGTAGAGGAATGAGCAAATTGGGAGAGGAGAATAGGGAGGGGGATGGGGGTCACGGAGTATGGTGCACCTCTCAGGGACAGGACACAGTCATAAGAGGGACTTTATCTGACAAATGCAATCAGTATAACCGAATTCTCTGTACCCTCAATGAATCCCAAATAATAAAAATAAATAAAATACAAAAAAATGCAAAGAATGTAGAATGCCATTCTTCATGTAAAAAATGGAATATTAAGAGCAAATACACTCATATCTCCTCATTTGAATGTAAGTAACACAGAAAGAATAAACTAGAAGGAAATCAGGTTAGTTATCTAGACAGGGCAGATGAAACGGGATGGAAAGAATGGCCAGAACTGGGGGAATCTTTCACATAACCCTCTCCTCCTTTAATAATTAAATTCACAGTTTATTGATCCATTCGTGGATCGATGGGCACTTGAAGATTTTTTTACAGTTAAGATTAAACATGTTTATTATTTGTATTATTCTTTCATTTGTTTTATTTTTTAGAAATGGAGTCTTACTCTGTTGCCTAGGTTGAAGTGCAGTGGCATGATGATACCTCACTGCAGCCTCAAAATCTTGGGCTTAAATAACCCTTCTCACTCAACCTCTCAAGGAGCTGGTCTTCCAGATAACTGTGTCTGACTGTTTATTATTTTTTAATTAACATATCTAATTTTACAACTCATTAGGGAAAATTGATATAGATGCAACTTCATATATTTAAATGCATAAGTGATGAGTTTTGACATGTATACCCATCACCACACTCAAGATAATGACAAATTTTTGTGGTCATAGACAATCCTTTGCTTACCGTCCTCAGACCATATCCAGGCAATCGTTGGTCTTTCTCTATTATAGTGGATCACTTCTCATTTTCTAGAAATTTTATAAATGCAATCTAGTATGTGCTATTTATAGAGGGGGAGGTCGGTCCCCTTTTACTCAGCAGAATCATTTTCATGAATCTATTTGTCGTGCACATCAAGCATCAATCCCATTTTATTGCTGAGTGGCATTTCGCTGTATAGAGATACAGTTTGTCCATTTACTAGGTGATGGTCATTTGGGATATTTCCAGTTTTTGACAACAAAAAACGAAACTGCTATAAACACTTATGTACATGTTATTGTGTGATATTTTTAATTTTCAGTTTTCTTCTTTCATTTTCCTAGGAGAGGAATGGCTGTATCTTGTGTCAGTTGTACACTTAACTGTTGAGAAACTAGCTGTTTTCTGAAGTGGTTGTTCTATTTTACATTCCCCTCAGCCATGTAAAGTAATTTCACTTGTTCCACATCTCCGCCGACACTTGCCAATCTGTAATTTTATCAGTTCTACTAGAAGTGCGTGATAGCTCATTGTGGTGTTAATTTCCATTTTTAAAAATACTTATGGCTGTTGAGCATTGTAATACTTACATTTTCCAGAATATCATCTTTGGTAAAATTTCTGATAACTTTTTTGATCCATTTTTTAAAAGAGAATTTTTTTACTTTCAATTATTAGGTGGAAGAATGTTTTATACTTTCTAGATTAAATTCTTAATCTAAGAATAGATATAGGGTTTGAAGAATGTATTCCTGTTCCATGGGTTGCCTTTTTATTTTTGTAATGGTATATTTGAGTAACAGAGTTTTAATCTTGATGAAGACTAATTTCATGATAGCTTTCTTTTATATTTGATGGGTTTTATGTATAATTAAGAAAGTTTTGTCAACCCAAGACAAGAAAAACTTTATTATAAGTTTTCTTATAAAAGTGTTACAGTTTTAGCTCTTAAATTTAGGTTTATTATCTCCAATGAGTCAATTTTAGACTTCAGTATGAAGTGAGGGGTGAATATCTATGTATTTCTGCTTATTCCAATAATCTTTTGTTGAGAAAATTGTTCTCTCACTGGGTAGCCTTAACACTTTCATCAAATCAGTTGATCTTAGAAGCTTTGATTCTTGACTAGTCTATTCTGTTATTCTATATGTTTATATTTATGCACTTACTATGCTGCCTTTGTTACTATAGTTTTATAATAACTTTTAAATTACCCATAAATCCCCCAGCTATACTTTCCTCTTTTAAATACAGCCCTTGATAGTATATATACACATTGTTTTCCTGTAATTTTATAATCAAGCCATTAATATGTACTAAAAAAGCCTCCTAGGATTTTGTTTTGCATTGTATTTATCCATAGAATTCTTTAGGAAAAATTAGTATCTCAATGATATTGGGTCTTCTGTTTCGTGAATGTGATTTACTTCTCTATTTATTTAGGCCTTTTTTAATTGCTGTCATAATAATTATCATTCACACATCCGGATTTTACACATTGGTCATGTTTACCCAAGAGATTTCATATATTTATCACTATTTGAATATTTTTGTTGCTATCATTGATAATTTTTAAAAATTTAATTTTCAGTTGTTTATTGCTAGTTTATAGAAGTCAGTTCATCTTTGTATGGACATTATATCCTGTGCCCTGGGAAACTTGCTAGTTCTAGGAGCTTTGGGGGAGGGAGTAGATTCTCTAGGAAAATAATGTTATTTTCAAATAAAGACAGTTTTACTTCATTTCTCGTCTGTCTGCTTTTCATGAACTTTTCTTTATAACACTTGATAGAAATTTGGTACAATATTGAACACAAGGAGAGCAAAGACTCGAAAGTTTCCTTCTCTGCTTAAGAAAGTCAAAGACTCTGTCAACTTTAAGTCTAATGATTGCAAAAAGCATTTCACAGATTTTTTTTAGCATGTGAAGTTGTCTCATTCCACCAAATTTGCTTACATTTTATCAGTAATGGATGCTGAAAGATCTTAATTATTTTTATATTCATTACTGTAGTGAAATTATGATTTGTTTAATGTATTTTCTTAATTTTATAATTAAAAGTTATTAAAACTTTGATCACATTTTCTCATATATATAAAGTTAGTACTTCTTTTATAAATGTAGGGAGCTATTAAGATTAGGGTTCTGATTTCCATTTTGTTTAAATAGTCTAAAGTTTACTTAGAAATACAAAGTAAATCTCCTCCTCTCTTCATTTTCTTTCTTCTTTAAAATACACAACTAGTACTTTTGAATTACATTTCAAATCTATTTACTAAGCTAAATTTACATTCAATGGGGAAATATAAACATCTTGGAGAGTTATATAATGCTAATATAAGAGACTTTTAATAGGTGAGAAATATTTTTTCTTTCAAGCATTATATAGTACATGAGAACTTTTCTAAATGTTTAAGTATTTATCAGATTTTTGGACAAGAAGTAAAATTTAAATGCCAAAAATATTTAAGCTCCTTTGACAATGACAATAAACCAGTTTCAAAACAGTTCCACTTTTCATTATTTGAGTAGTGGCAGGTAAAAAATTATGCCGTCATGAAGCAATATTTTAGTATCAAAGTAAAGAATACGTTTAGCATCCAGACAGCTGTAACCAAATTTCTGTGGGTGATACTAAGCATTTCTGAAGCCTTGATCATATGCCACATATCTCCTATCCAAGAGCCTCAACATTTTTACTAATTAAATACAGCTATTGCATAAACTTTTAGTTGAAAATTTTTGTTTTCTTTGTTTAGTTTGGCAGCTTAAAAATGTACATTCATCAACTTATTGAAATATACTTTATTGAAAGAGTTCAGCTGTGTGTACCTCAAATCAACATGGTTGCTTCATTCTCTATTTGTCCTAAAATCACAAACTATTTTTCCCCTTCTCTCCCACCACAACAATCAATACAGCCAACTTCTGTGACCAAATTTGTAGGGGTTTTCCCCACATGCCGAGCAAGCATCTGCAGGGACACCAGCGGGTTCTCCTCAAATCCAGTTCAGACACTTAACATCTGGAAATAGCTCTAGATCCCACAGGTTGAGAGTTCTGTCCCACAAGACCCAACGTTAATCACTCTCCAGGGTGGTCTACCTCTACTTCTCATGGACTGGCCGTAAATTGGGTTTCTCACAATCCCCTTCTAGAATGCGATTAATTTTCTGGAACAGTTCACAGAACTCAGGAAACACATTGATTGGTTATTATAAAAGACATTACAGATGAAGAGTTGCAAAGGTATGGGGCAAGGAGATGGAAATTCCATGCCCCACTGAGGCACAGTAGCTCCAGGAGCCTCCTCCAGAAGCTCTCTGCTCTTTTGGGCTTTTATGGATTTACTGCATAGACAAGCTTGATTAAACCACTGGCCATTAGTCATCAGCTTAAGGTCCAGCCTGTCTCCCCTTCCCAGAGGTTTTTACTTGACCAGTAGTCAATCAGTCTTTCAAATTCAATCTAAATAAATGAAGTTAAATATAATTAAGAAAATTAAATGGGGCAGCGCCTGTGGCTCAAAGGAGTAGGGTACCATCCCCATACACTGGAGGTGGTGGGTTCAAACCTGGCCCCAGCCAAAAACTGCCAAAAAAAAAAAAAAAATTAAATGGTTATATTATCTTCTATTGTCATCTGCCTTTTGTCAGATCAGTTAGCTGAGGTCTAAATGAATCAGATACTCCCATTTTTGTAATTAAGAAAACTTTATATTTTATTCAGAATTAATCATTTGCATAATATAAATAATACTTCATTTGCTATTAATATATAGATAATTTTAGCAAAATATATCAGTAGTATATTATTAAATTGCTGATCTGCAAGATCTTATTAAAAGATTGTCATTTGTGTATGCATTTAACTAAATATACAGACTCCCCAGTATACTTTGTAATGAATTGTATATTGATTCCTGTTAAAGGCATAGGTCAGGAATCTTTACATTTCTTTAAATTCTTCTATAATATAATAGAATAGCTTAATCCAGACTTAACTTTATCAAAGGAAGAAAGGTAGAGAAGAGGAAAGGAAAAGAAAATAAATGAAAAGAAAGGAAGTAAAGCAAAAGAAGAGAAGAGAAGAGAGGAGAGAAGAGAGGAGAAGAGGGCAGAGGAGAGAACAGAAGAGAAGAGAGGAGAAGAAAAGGAAAAGAGGAAAGGAAAGCAAGGAAAAGATAATGAAACACAAGATAAGAAAGAAAAGAAAATCAGCATAACCTGAGAGGAGGGACACTCTGTAACTGCACTCCCTGGCTCCTGGTGTCAACCTGTACTGGCCTTTGGCCTGTTAGGACCTGGCCAGGCAGCCGGAGGTGAGCAGCAAGTGAGCAGAGCTTTGTCTGTACTGACAATGGCTCCCTATTACTCGCTGATTCTGCATTATGGTGACTGCATAATTATTTCTTTATATGTTATAATACTAACAGAAATAAAGTGCATAATAAATGCCATGTGCTTTATTCATCCTGAAACCGTATCCTCCTACCCCCATCCATGGACATTTATCTTCCATGAAACTGACCCCTGGTGCCAGAAAGGTTGGGAGCCGCTGGTCTATATATATTGCTCTACTTCCATGTTCAGGAAGCTTAGAGGACAACCTTCTACAATTATGACAATAGGGTTCTCTCGGTGAGCTTATTAGTTGAGTGTATGTGACGTTCTCTATAAAATTTAATGTATTTGAAAGTTCAAGAATGAATCCTGTCACATTTGTAATACTATATTTGATTACAGAATGTTATATTCTCACAATTACCAAAATAAATGTTTAATGATATAAGACTCTTTAGAAAATAGTTTACTGTGGCATCTAACTCATTGTTTCACTGTCATTTTATAATAAGAACACACATTGTTAAGTTTTCTTGCTTAAAAAAAAGCAGTATTATTAGAGAAATTTACTGTGTAGATAAAATGAAGCTCCCCAAACAACTATCTATTTAATGGTGTGAATCTACCACTTAACAAGCAGTTTTGGCTTTATTAATACCATCTAATATATTTTGTAATACATAAAATATTTACAGTTTATTCCCTTCCTAAACCTTGTAGATGATATTCTAGTATTGGATAATCAAATGTAACTGAAAAAGTGACCTCTCCTTGCCCTCCAGAAGATAAGTAAGGGAAGTAAGCATAATCCTGCAAACTACTCTTCAATTTTCCCTGGTGTGCACCAGAGGAACAGTCTTTATAAGAGTTTTTCACTATTTGTAGAGAGTCAGACAAGGGGGGTGCATAAGCCGAAAAGGGGATTATCAGATAATTTGTCCTCTGAAATAGAGGCAGTTATGAACAGGTATCTTTGAATAGGTTTGTATTGCACTTGGCAACAAATGTCTGGGACTATCGGAGGCTGCTCAGGTATCTGGGTGTGTGTGTGGGGGGTATAATTGTGTGGAATTAAACTGCTACTCTTGAAAACTCTAAAATTTAAAATGTCATATCTGTACCTCAAGTTAATGAACAGTTTTCTAAGGAATTTAGACTAGAAGTCTCCATATTCACCCGTGATGTTTTTGTGAAATTTAGATTTCCAAAGGGTGAATGAAAAATAGCAAAATGGATCTTAGAAAAAGAAGGGTATTTTCTAGAGAGACATCAATTAGAAAACAGGAAGAACTGTTAATGTTTCTCTGGTTAATGACCAGTGAAGTCTGCACAGGAACCTAGTGTTGACTCTGCGGGTACCTGGGCTTTGGTTTATGGAGATGTCAGATTTTATGTTCAAGCTCTTGCTTTTTCTATTCCAGTTTACAGTTCCCTTGATAAAACCTAACCTTTTATAAATATCTGGTATTTCCACATAGCAGTGTGTTTTAGCTTTATGGAAAACAAAGGAAATAAGGAGAAAAGAAAAATAAAGCCTGGTTTATAGTCCATCTGTGTGGTGTGATACTGAGAGAGATACAAGTTCATGTGATCACAGTGGGGAGTTGAAAGGGAATTTGACCCTACAATGGAGCAGGACTACTAGAAACGATCCCATGATGTGCGGGGAGCATTTCTCTTAGAACATCTGCTATATTTTACAACTTAATCCTGCAACGATGGCACACATCTTTAAACAATTTATTTCAATCACTACCTTTGAGTGTCCATTTTTCTTCAGTTAGGTACTAGTATAAAGTAGCTCTCAAAAGTTATTTTTGGCAAAATTTAAGGTTAAATTAAACCAGTGAAGGAAAGATCATCTCCGAATTAAGAAACAGCATTAACTTTTAATTTTTTGGTCAACATTCTGGACAAGACTCAGTTTTCTTCTGAGTATCAGTTCTACTTATAAAGATAAAACAGAAATAATATATTAAAGTTCTTGTGATCAGAAATAACCATGAATCTATCAAGAATCTCAACATTGCATCATTTTAGGGTGCTAACTTTTGGAGGCCTAGAGAGACCTTGCATTACACTGATTTGGCTTTATAACTGGTAAATAATACCTCATCATATATTTAATAATAATATTTCTCAATGACAAAACAAGAAGAGTTAAGAATGAGTTTGGGAGAGGGCGCTCATTCATTCTTTTGGATATAACACAGAACAAACAATTGAAAAAAATACATTATATAAGTAAAAAGATATATCAGAAAATCTGACATTGAAAATGATCCAGGGGCAAGGATAATTAATATAATAAATTGTGATCAAAGTGTAGCTTGAATAATGCCAATGTGGAAGGTCACCAAACTAACCTGTGTTGATCAAACTCAAACAATAATTCTTTACTTATTTGGAAAAAAGCATGCTAATAAAAAATGTTTGGCTTAACAAAATGTTAAACTACAAATAGACCTTTGATTATTTGCATATTTTTCATAATACTTAAAACACTTCAATTTTTTCTACTTTCCTTAATTTACATATTTTGATTAACTTGCACAATTCATTAATGCTATAAATATCCATCTAGTTCTTTTATAAGTGTTCTATTACTTCTACAATTACAAAGGAAAAACCTTCTTGACCAAATTTAACAAAAGGCAGTATTTGTAAAGGGAAATCTCAACAATCATGGTTCATCTTATTTAAGTATTTGTAATTATTAGGATTCAGAAAATAAATATGTATTTTATGAAACTGCTGGAGGTATAGGTTTAACTAGATTCTACCAAAAGTTCATATGTTGAAATTCTAACCCCCAGTGCTTTTCAATGGTACCTAATTTGGAACAGCATTGGTATGGATAGAATTAGTTAATGTGAGGTCACTAGGGTGGGCCTTAATCCGTTATAACTGGTGCCCTTATAAAGAGAAGAAATTTGTAAGCAAACAGGAATATTTTCACCTTTTTCCAGATTTGGAGGTTCTTTATTTCTTTCTTTTGCCTGATTGCACTGACTAGGATTTCCAACACTATGTTGAGAAGCAATGGTGATAGCAGGCAGGCACCCTTAACTTGTTCCAGCTCTTAAAAGAAGCTCTTTCAACTTTTCCCCATTCACAATAAAGTTGGCTGTAAGTTTCTCATGTATGGCATTTATAACTTTGAGATACAGTTTTTCTATGCCTAGTTTATCAAGGTTTCTTCTTCTTTTTGTTTTTAAACATGAATGAGTTCTGGGTTTTATTAAATGCTTTATCAGCATTTATTGAGATGATGATACAGTCTTTGTCCATCTATTTATGTGGTGAGTCATGTTGATTGATTTATAAATGTTGAACCATCTTCGCATCCCTGGAATGAAACCCTCTTGATTATGGTCAATTACCTTTTGGATGTGCTGCTGAATTCAGTTTGCTAGTATTTTGTTGAGGATTTTTACATAATATATTAATAAGAGATAATGATGTGTAGTTTTCTTTTTTTGTTGTCGTTGTTTACTTTCCTGGCTTTGGTATCAAGGAAATACCAGCTTTATAAAACAAATTATGGAGGATTCATTTCTTCTCAGTGTTTTGGAATAATTTCTATGTCTGGAAAACCCTAAAGACTATAGTAAATGATTCCTAAATTTGATAAATAAATTCAGCAAAGTCTCAGCCTACAAAATCATGCACACAAAATAGTATCATTTTTGGATACTAATAACAGTCAAAATGAAAATCAAATCAAGAACTCAAAACCATTCTCGATATCTACACAGAAAATAAAATACCTAGAAATAGACTTAGCCAAGGAGGTGAAAGATTTCTACAAGAACTATGAAACACTGATGATAGAAATAGCACATGACTTAAACAAATGGAAAATGTCCCTTGCTTATGGATTGCCAGAATCAATATTGTTAAAATGTCCATACTGCCAAACATGATTTACAGACTCAATGAAATTCTCATTAAAATATCAAGATCTTATTTACACACCTAGAAGAAATAATCCTAAGCTTCGTTTGGAACTCAAAACACCCCAAATAGCCAGAACAATCCTAAGAAAAAGAAGAAATCTGGAGGCATCACATTACCCAACTTAAATTATACTTAGGATATTATAACCATACCTGCATGGTGCTGGTATGAAAGTAGAGACACAGACCAGTGGAATAGTATAGAAAACTTAGAAATAACACCACATGGCTATAACCAAAAGATCTTCAACAAATGAGACAACAACACTCTGGGGAAAGGAAGTCCTCTTCTATAAATGGGGCTAGGACAATTGGATTGCCATGCAGAAGAATGAAATAGGACCCATACCTCTTATCATATACAAAAATTAATTGAAGTTGGGTAAAGACTTAAACATGGGTACAAAAACATAAAAATTATTGAAGAAAACGTTGGAACAACTCCTCTAGACATTAGACTAGGCAAAGAATTTATGACTAAGATCCCAAAAGCAAGTACAACAATACCAAAAGAAAATAAATGGCACTTAACTAGACCAAAAAGTTTCTGCATGGCAAAGAAGATACTAATGGAGTGAATAGATGATCTACAATATGGGAGAAAATATTTGCAAACTGTATTTCCAATGAAGGGCTGAGATCTAAAACCTACAAAGAACTCAAACAAATCATCAAGGAAAACACAAATAATCCCATTAAAAAGTAGGCAAGAGATAGAAGTTTTTCAAAAGAAGACAGAGAAACGGCCTGTATACATTTAAAAAAAATGCTCAATATCACTAATCATCAAGGAAATGCATATTAAAATCACAATGAGATTCCACCTTACCCCGTCAGAATGATCATTATTAAGAAGTTAAAACACAACAGATATGGTATGTATGCAGAGAGAAAAAATGCTTATTTATTGTTGATGTGACTGAAAATGAGTGAAACCTTTCTGGAAAACAATATGAAGTGCCCTCAAAGAAATAATGTAGATGTACCATTCAATTGAGCCATCCTGCTACTGGGTATCTATCCAAAGGATAATCAGTTATTTTTATCGAAACTACACTAGCACATCCAGATGCGGTGGCTCATTCCTGTACTCCTAACATTCGGGGAGGCTGATGCAGGTGGATTGCCTGAGCTCGGGAGCTCAAGACCAGACTGAAAAAGAATGAAGCCATTAATCTAAAAATTGCCAGGCATTGTGACAGGTCTTATCGTTCCAGCTACTTAGGAGGCTGAGGCAAGAGATCTCTTGAACCCAAGATGAGGTTGCTGTGAGCTATGACACCATGGCTCTCTATGGAGGGCAACAAAGTGAAATTCTGTCTCAAAAAAAAAAATACACTTGTACCAGAATATGTATTTATCAGAGCACAGTTCACAATTTAAGTGTGTATGGAGGTTTAAAGAAAAATTTTTCATATGCTATCTAATTTGAACTTTATGTTTTTATGGGCTAAGCATATCTATCCTCACTGTAACCACCATGTTACAGATGAAAAACAAATCAGATCAAAATAAAAAAAAACATGATTCTTTCTAAGACAATTACTTTTTCTAAGTCTCTTTCTAAGAGACTTTTTCCAAGTCTCTTTCTAAGACAATTACTTTTTTAATCAAAAAAAATAGTGAGAAGCAGAGCTGAGACAAAGGTGTCAGTTTCTTGTTTTGAATTACCACATTATTTATACCACGTACTATACCATTTTGTACTGATACAGTAAGGCTATTTCTGTGTAGTAATTTTTGTAAGTATTACATAATCTTTAAGTTTCAAACTTGTGAATTTACTCTTTTGGAAATTATTGATTGTTGTTTCGTTTATAAAATATAAATTCAGACCATGTTATATACTCATTATACATCTTAGTCTGTTGAGACTGAGTTAACAAATTACTTTAAACTGGGAAAATTTAAAACAACAGAAATATTATTTCCCAAAGCTCTGGAGCAGTGATTTCTCAAGTGGTATGCCATGAAAAATTTTAAAGATTACTAATGAAATTATTTTCAAAAGAAATTCAAAGATAGGAAGTTCATTCTTTGTTTTTTTTACTCTTTTCTTGGATCAATATAAATTAAATGTGCTGGGAAACTTTAACTATAGGTTCAAGTGTGCTGCGAGATGAAAAAAAAAGTTAAAAAAAACATTGTTCCAGAGGCCGGGAAGTCCAAGATCAAAGTTCAGGGCCCACTTCCTGTTCATAAGGCCCTAATCCCATTCATGAGGATTCTGCTCTCATGATTTCACCACCTGTTGAAGCCTTTCCCCCTAATTGGATCACATTGATAATTAAGCTTCAACATATGAATTATGGGAGGACAAAAACATTTCCATGGGTGTCTAAACCTTTTTTCTTTTTGGCCACAGATTAGAAGAATAAGAGTTGTCTTGGGCCACATATTAAATATACAAACACTAACAAAAGCTCATGAGCAAAAGAAAAGGTCTGTGGATAGTTTTTGTGCTATCTGAGACCACAGATAGAGAAAACTGTCTTCAAATAATCTCCAGGCAGCCTGTGGGATACAGGTTGAACAGCCCTGCCAGACTATTAGCTGTGTGGTAGGGACAATACTGTTCCCTTCCAAAAAATGGCCATATCCTAATCCCCCAGAATCTGTGAATATATAAGGTTACATGGCAAAGAGGAATTAGATTTGCAATGGAATTGAGATTGTTAATAGAGAACCTTGAGATAGGAAGATGATTCCATAGTGCTGGGAGCCAAATCACAGGGGTCCTTATAAATGCAAAGAGAGGCAGAAAATGAGAAGCAGAAAACAGCTTAATAAAGACTTGGCCCTACAGTTGCTGCCATCAAAGATAGAGGAAGCCAAATAATCCTGGGGTGGCATCTAGTAGCTGAAAATGCCAGGAATCAGATTCTTCTCTAGGATTTCATGAGGAATGCAGCCCTGGGACTGACGCCTTGATTTCTGCCCTGAGGATGTCAGGTGTGTGATGTACAGTACTGGAAGATGAGAACTGTGTATTGTTTTAAGCCATTACATGTGGTAATTTGTTACAGTGGCAGTAAAAGTTGAATACAGATAGTGTCCTAGACCCCTGTCATTCTTTAATCTAAAAAAGGATGCAGAAAAATATATGAGGAATTATATGAGACAATGGTGAGTGGTATGGTGGAGATGGATGAGCTTGAACAGGAAAACACAGGCAAGGCCAGTAACACCAGCCTAGGGGCTTGGAAGGAAAAGGACTGGGAGAAAGAATGGATGAGACAGGAAGCGCAGGTGAGAGTCACGACTTAGGGTGAGTGAATAGTAGTTACACAGACCAAAAAACAAAAAGGAATGCCGTGTTTTCAGATGTGAGTTTGGTATGACAAATTTGTAATTTAAAGAACAAAACAAAGCAAAATAAATAAGTAAATAAATATTGTTAGACTAAAATACTAGTTGTCTGAGAGTGAAACTTGTTAAGAGGGGGGAATTCAATATCTTGAAGGGATAGAGGGACCATTGAAATGATTTCAGGATGAGCTTAACACTTTAGGAAGAATATTCTTGCTGCCTAGTACAGAGACTGGATTAAGAAGCAGAGAGCAGTAGGTGTGAGTCACATAGAAAATTTCTGTGTTATCTAGAAAGAACGCTGGCCTGAACTAGAAGACTCTTCATGAGGATCTACAAAATGGACCATTTAAGGGAATGCATCAAGATAAGTTTTTGATTCCTCCAGGAATAAAAGCAAGGAGGAGAATTTTTAGGAGGGACAGATTTTATTGTAGCAACTGGGTACTTGGTGATTTCATGATGTAAGAAACAGAACAGGCGCAGCCCTCGACACATGAAAATGTAAGTTTGAATGGATGGTTTTGAAGTGTCAGAAAAGAACCCCAGCGAGGGCGTCTAGCAGGCCAAGGATGGGTTGTCATGTGATTCAGAAGTCGGGTCTGGAGGTGTCAGTTGGATTATTTCACTATATAAACTGCAATGTCCAAAGGAATGTGGGTAGGATGGGAAGATAAAAGTTGTAACTCAGAGGAACTTCAACCTTCCTGTGTTCACTAAGGAACTCAATAAAGAAAATTAAGGAGTGACCAGATAAATAGATTTCCAGGAAATGTGGCTATGAAACCAAGGAAAGCAAGCATTTAAGTTGGAGGAATAGTGAGCAACTTTCCATAGCGAGGAGACGTTAATTTAAATAAAGGCTAAGAGCACTTCCTTTGGTTTAGTGCTAACACACAAGCTAATACCAACACTGGCCAGAGCAGCTTCTCCTGTGTGGGAAGACGGGAATCTAACTGTGAGGTAAGTAGGGGAATAGAGAGCATAACCCAGAAATGTCTGGATGCGAAGTCAATACAGATAAGATAGCAACTGGAAGAATGCAAGCTGTTTAAGGGGGGGGGGAGACTTGAAGTCCTTCGAATTATCAGTGCAAGGTAATTATAACATGAGAGATCAAACGTACGCTATAGTAAAGGAAGCATTTTTGTACTCAGGTCTTAGAAAATTTAGGGGAAGAATACCACCTATGGCTCAAAGGAGTAGGGCACTGGCCCCATATACTGGACGTGGTGGGTTCAAACCCGGCCCCATCAAAAAAAAAAAAAACAACCCTGCAAAAAATAATAAATTAGTTAAAAAATGCCACTGCAAGGAACAGCAGTGAAAATTTTCTCTTTAATTACAGGTAATGAATAAATGATGAGCGTGGATCCAAACAAATAGGTAGATTTGTCTGGAATGTATGAACAATCTCTACCATTCAGTCGGGAGTTCCTGGAGTGCACTAATTGATTTTAATCCATTAAAAAGAATAAAATTGATTCATAATGAATAACTAATTGCTTCCTGCGTATTTAGAACAATAGTCTAAATTTCTCCATTCTACTTAGTAAATAAAATTATTGGTAATATAAATAACTTAATGTTATCTGACATATATTTTGCACAATATTTGCATATATAATTTTATCTTTTAATATTGTGAATAAATATGCATAATGTATTTACATAATGTAAAATTTACAATTTCAAGGCCGGATTCATCATAGTTCCCTCCATCCTCAAATTCCTGAGCTCACACAATTCTCCTGCCTTGGCCTCCTAAAGGGTTTGGTTTATAACCATGAGCCACCAAGTCTGACCCCAATGTCAATCATTTTTAAGTGTATGCTTCAGTAGCACCTTCTTATGCAACTATCACCAGTCCCTGTCTTCAGAACGTTCTCATCTTCCCCAACTGAAACTCTGAACCCATTAAATGCAAATTCCCTCTTATCCCTTCCCCTAGCCCTTGACAACCACCATTTTTCTTTCTGTATCCATAAATCTATTACAAATAATTCCTGTAAGTGGAATCATACAATACTTGCCCTGTTATGACTGACTTATATCATGTAACGTCTTTTAGGTTCACCTGTTCTGTTTCATGTGTCAGAGTTTTCATTCTTTCTCAAGTATATTTCATTGCCTGTATAAATATAGTGGATTTCAAATAGAAATATATTATAAATTTAGTGGATTTCAAATATCCATTCATTAATGGATAGACACTTGGATTGTTTCCATCTTTTGGATACTGTGAATAATGCTTCTATGAACATGAGTATACAATACTTTTTCCAGTCCTTGCATTTTATTATTTTGGGTATATATCTGGGAATATAATTTCAGGTTCTTATGGTAATTCTATGCTTAATTCTTTGAGGAAACATCCTATCATTCTCCACAACAGCTGTACTGTTTTACACCATTAGAATGGAGATTAAAAAAAAATGAAAAATAGAAAATAGTAAGTGTTGGTGACTATGGTGAAATCTGAACCATTGTGAACTGTAAAATTGTTGTACTGGTTCAGATTTCACCACAGTCACCAACACCTACTATTTTCTATTTTTCATTTTTTTTAATCACCATTCTAATGAGTATGCAGTGGTGTCTCATTGTGGTTTTGATTTGCATTTTCATCACAATTCGTGATGTTACATTCTTTGTATTTATTGGCCATTTGTGTATCTTCTTTGGAGAAATGTCAATTCAAGTTCTTTGTTCTATTTTTATGTGAATTGTTTTCTTTTTGTTGATGAATCATAGATCTTTACATATTATGATCATTAATCTGTTATTATATAGTCAATTTGCAATTATTTCCCAACACTTCCTGGGTTGTCTGTTTACCCTGTTAAAAGTGTTCTTTGATGCACAAAAGCATTAGATTTTAATAAAGTCCAATTTACCTACTTTTTTCTTTTGTCACCTGTGCTTTTGTTGTCATGTAAAAAAAAAATTGCCAAATTCAGTGTCATAAAGATTTATTCCCAAATATTCTTCTGAGTTTTAAGTCATTACTATGTTTTGAATTGATTTTTGTACATACATGTTGTAAAGTAAGGGTCCAAGATCATTTTTTTCTTGTATGTGACTGTTCAGTTTTTCCAACATCAGTTGTGGAAGACTGATTCTTTCTCCGTAGAATGGCTTTGGCACTCATGTTGAAAATTAAACTTGTATGTGAGCATTTATTTCTGGGATTTCTATTCTACTCTATTTTCTATTGTATTGTATTATATTGTATTGTATTGTATTGTATTCTATTCTATTCTATTCTATTCTATTCTATTCTATTCTATTCTATTCCCTTCCTTTCACTGGTACGTACACATGCCTTTATTTCAGTATCATACTGTACTGATTACCATGGCTTTATAATAAGTTTTGAAATAAGAAAAAATAAAGCCTCTGTCATAGTTCTTTATTAAAAATTGGTTTGGATATTTAAAATTCTTGGAGATTCCTTAAGAATTTTAGAGTGGATTTTTTTTCTATTGCTACAAAAAGTACCAGATATTGATAAGTGTTGCATTTTGTCTGCAGATCACTTTGAATGGTACTGAAATCTTTTCAGTATTAACTCTTACAGATATATTTTAAAGCTACCCAATTTGCAACTTCTTTATCCATAACCCCAGAAATGCTTACAAAGAAAAACTACAAATATAATTTGCTCATAACATTGTATATTCACAGATCATTTTAAAGCTGAGCCATAGGTTTAGTAATTATTTACTAATATTTCACTATGAAGAATTATACAGTTGCAGTTCAGAAGGTGCTTTATCCGGAACTTTTTTTTTTTTTTTTGCAGTTTTTGGTGTCTGGGGCCGGGTTTGAATCCACCATCTATGGTATATGGGGCCTGCACCCTACTCCTTTAAGCCCCATGCGCCTGCCTATCTAGAACTTGTTTTAAGCATAAAAGTAACAGAATTTTTAGAGTCAACATGTTTATACTCTTTCTTCTACTAGATTTAATGTGTGAATTTACTTGATAGATGGCAGGTTCCGAACAATTTAATCTGTTATGCTCAGCAGGTTGTACCACTATTATTAGAACATAACAAATACAAGGTTTTGGTATTTATTCTTTTTTAAAAATCATTCTTTTTCCATTGATAGATGCTTTGTGTATGTTAAAAAGTATTAAAATATTATGGCCAGGGATGCATAAGGAATGAGCAAAATGAAGATATTCTTGGGCAGTAGCACTCTGTGAGACTCCAGTCTGATTAACTTAAAAATATATTCGCATCACAAATCTCTGAGTATACTGTAATTATGGATTCCACTCCTACAAGTAGATTTCAAGGTCCAATGAACTGGCGAAGTCAGAGCCAAGGTGATCTGTACTTTCCTCCAGTCATTATAATTTGGTGTTGTATTTTCTATAGAATGGCTCAGCACAATAGTGGCAAAATCGTGGTCTGTCCCTAATTTTACGTCTCTATATTGATAAACACATGATAAATGATAAAAGCATCTTATACCAAATTCCACCCATACATACCTGTATTTATATAATAGCATCTGGCAGCAAAAGCAGTTTTTGTTTGGGATGTAACATAAGGAATTCATCCACCTCTAACTATCTGGGGTCTCTGATAGTCATTGAGAGAAACATACTGGCTCTTAAGGACAAAATTGCAGCACCCTGAAGACATGTCTCAGCTCAAGCAGAATTTTAAAACAATGATAAAATTGTTCATAAAAACCTACAAAAAAAAATCCTATTGGTTTAAATTCACTAACGCCTTTAGAATGTTATTGTCTTCAAAATGTGAGGATATTTTGTTTCTCTGGTAACAGATACATAACGTAGAATCAAATCTTAACGTTTTCAGACATTTGTATTTTTTGAGTAGCCATCCATGCATTAAAAAACGGTAAAGGGCCATGTAACACAAATTATGAGATAAATTCAGGCCTAGGGAATTTCAGATTCAATTTCTTCTGCTTTATTGGAACAGGAAGCAAGAGTGAAGAGTTTCTGGAAGAAAAAAACATGGAGTACTTTGCTAAAAAAGGCAAAAAGGTGACCACATAGTCTGGCTTTGGGGGAATAAACTTGATAGAAATTGATAAATATAATTTACCAAAATGTCTCAAAAAATCTTGTATTTCCATAAGAAATAACTTCCTAAGTTTGAAATCAAAATAAAAGGAAACTGATACATCCCCAAACGTTGGGAAACACAGACTAAAGAGGAAGTATATATCATGTGAAAATCTTTTACTGGCATTATTTTGTACATATGTAGTATCTATGAAATTCTGCTATATTTTAAATTATAAGCACCAGGGACACAATGCTAATGCAAAATATTTTTCTAGCATACTATTAAGATAGAACAGTGGCGTGTATGACACTTTAGCCTGTTGTTCAAAAGTAGGGAAAAGGTATTCAAAATACTTAATTATACATTTTTAGTTGAGTGTCAAAGGTCTACAAAGGCTAGGAAAAAATCTGCACTTTTAATGAGACTTCACAAAAATAATATCCTTTTTGTTTGAAATGTGTCAACCTTTTAAGTAAAAAAAACTCATTCATTATAGCAGTACGATAAACTCTTGATCTCAGAAGAAACTGTTACCACTTCCTATATTCTAGCAAAGATGTAATCATTAAAAAGAGAAATGCTGAGCGGTCCCCTATGCAGTGCTTAGTTGTCACAATGTAGATATTTCCTATAAAAGTGATTATGATTAAAATGAATTGTAACAATGGAAAGGTGAAAGGTATGTATGCCATTAAACACACTTTCTCAGATCTTTGTTCAGCATAGTTTGATATTCTTAAAGTCTACATTTTTCAACAGTAAGAAAAAAGTTAAAATGTAATTTTAGAAGCTTTAAATGGGGAGGTGCCTATGGCTCAAAGGAGTAGGGTGCCAGCCCCATACTACGCCAGAGGTGGCAGGTTCAGGCCAAGTCCCAGCCAAAAACTGCTAAAAAAAAAAAAAAATTAAAAGCTTTAAATGGTTAATTTTGTTTTACTTGAGTCGCTCAAAAAATTTGCAACAAATCAGTCAGAAATTCTTTTTATTTTGTTGTATCACATACGTAAATTATTTCTACTATACTAAAATGTTACTTAAAATCTCTGAAGATGGAAGAATTTTCTCTTAAATATCTGAAGTTTGACAAAGTAAAAATTGGCACCAATTTATTTACTTAGATTTTTCCTTCATAGATCCTAAAAAATTTTTGATAAGATTATTTTAGATTTATTTTAGATTGCAAAATGGGAATATTCTAAAAATCTGTTTTAGAAATGGTAAGACTTCTCCAAAAAGTGGACCAGTAACTGTCAGGCCCTGGGCCGCACACAGGAGGTGAGCAGAGAGGAGCCGGGGAAGCTTCATCTGAACTTACAGCCCCTGCTGGTCACTGACATCACCGCCAAAATCCTGCTCCTGTTAGATCAGCTACAGCACTAGATCCTCATATGGGCGAGAACCCTGCCGTCAACTGTTCATGCACCAGATCAAGGTGCACACTCCTGGTGAGAATCTATTCCCCATCCCCACCCCTCACCCTAGGTCCGTGGAAACACTGTCTTCCATGAAACAGGTGCCAAAAACGTGGGGGATGCTTCAGCCTAGATGGTCCTTATGGAGGGACATATTCTCTCAGTGGGATTTGGAATCTGTAACTTCCATAATGTTTACCTTGCTTTCCTTTGTCTCGTAAGGTCAGCAATAATAAGGGTTTGTTTATAATACTTGAATGACCAATGACAAGTTTATCGCTGTTTCTATTTTTTAATGGGAAGGATTTCCATCAGGATGAACACATTTTATCACGAGGGTGCTGCAGATGATACAGAGAGTATCCAGTCAAAACGGCATTAGGTGTAGATGTCTTATTTCTATTTTTGTTAAGATTATTATTATTATTTTTTTTTTTTGAGACAGAGTCTCAAGCTGTTGCCCTGGGTAGAGTGCCATAGTGTCACAGCTCACAGCAACCTCAAACTCCTGGGCTTAAGCAATTCTCTTGCCTCCTCCTCCCAAGTAGCTGGGCACCTGCCACAATGCCTGGCTATTTTTTTGTGTTGTTGCATTGTCATTGTCATTTTAGCTGGTCCGAGCCCGGTTCGAACCTGCCAGCCTCAGTGTATGTGGCTGGCGCCCTACCCACTGAGCTACAGGCACCACCCTGTTAAGATTTTTATTAACTTCAATCTACTTTTCTTTGGTCAGTTAATGATGTAATAAATTTCATTAGAAGTTTTACATAAATATACTTTTCATCATGCATCATGGGACACTATCATTTTACAATTTACTAAGGATGATAAGAATGGTAAATTATGCTAAAAATTTACTCACCCAATGCACTACATTGATAGCAATAGGTTATGAATTAAGGGAGAAAGTGTATAATAGAATTTTGTTTAGAAATTCCCTCTGTTATTAATAAAATAGAATAAAACAATGAAGGGATTAAGGATACTAAAAAAAGATTTAGACATACATACAATAAATACTTAGTAATCATCAAATTGGTTACTTGTAAAAAGTATCAAGGGGACATATATTAATTTATTCTGCTATTTCTTAAAATGTGAAAAAAAGTTTTGTTACTGATTTTGAAATATCTATAAAAGAAATTGTCACAATTCCTTTTGTGCTTTGTGATTCATCCTGAACTGAATTACAATGAAGCATGTGAAGCTATTTTACATATACCCTGTCAAATGTAAATACATACATATGTACATAGATGTCTGTTCATTGCAATGACCCTGAGGCACCACACAATATTTCAGTATGTTTAAGCATTACATAATTATTAGGTTCTGTTCCATGCAGTATATTAATTTCCCTCCTGTTCTTATGGGTAACAGTACTCTGGAGCTATCCTCAACACTTCAAAACAGAATATAGAATATTAATCCATGTCTTATTTAAGATTGCACAAGCTCCTTACAAGTTGTTTCACTGTTATTTGTTGTACTGAAATAACTCATATTGGTAATATTAATGTTCTCAGACTGAACAGCATCTCACACCAGAAGACTTTCATGATTGGTGAAATTTTTAAAGGAAGGAGATAAAAATTAGCCATTAGTTACTTAGATAAGATTAGTTAAAGAATCAGAAGAAACTAGTCTTACATGTACTAACCGTGAGCAGGAGATACATAATTTAAATAATTATTCATAAAACAGCATTTGGGGAGTGTATGGTGGCATTAAATATATTTTACAGAACTCTTTAAAATAGATATCCTATTTATGTTAAAGATACATTGTGCATATATATATATGCCCTTAGAGGACAATACATTCATCTTTCCTATATGGTTTTTAAATTGATGAAAATTAAATATTAATAATAATATGAATATGCAGTTCATATTGTGTTATTTAGGTACAACTGAAATTTATACTTAACCTCTTATTTAAATAATTGGCACAAAATTTTAGATAGAGTGAAGATTTTTTGTTTGTTTTTTTGTTTCTTTGTTTGTTTTGAGATGGAATCTTTCTCTGTTGCCCAGGCTAGAGTGCTATGGCATCATCATAGCTCACAGCAAACTCAAACTTTTGGACTCAAGCGATTTTCTTGCCTCAGCCTTCAGAGTAGCTGGTACTACAGGTGCTCGTCACAACACCCAGTTAATTTTTCTATTTTTAGTAGAGATGGGGGTCTCACTCCTGCTTAGGCTGGTCTTGAACTCCTCAGCTCAAGTGATCCACCTGCCTATGTGCCAAAGTGCTAGGATTAGAGGTGTGCGCCACCATGCCCGGCTAGATACATTTTTGTTGTTTGACACACTAATACTACTTTGTCCAGGGTGGTAGCCAGTAATTAATTAAATGTGGCTATTGAGCATTAGAATATTCACATACACTATACTGTAACAGTGTAAAATATACACCAGAATTCCAAGACTTGGTAAGTAAAAAAAAGTAAAAATTATTTGCTACATTTTTATATTGATATTGTGATAATATTTTGGATATATCTGATACCAGATTTTTGTCTTCAAGGATTCCTGGTCTTAGTGATTCAAAGAATAAATCCATGGACCCCAGGTCAGTGGTAAGACAGGATTTATTTACAGAAAAGAAAAGAATATGAAAACACCCAAGCTCCTGGCAGAGAGAACCCAGGTCGGGAAGAAGGTCTCTCCCTCCCTCTCTCTTTCTCTCTGGGGGCTCTATGTCCAGGGGTATATATAGTCACATGGGGTCATTTAGCCAGAACTCAGGTGTTACATTTAGTGGCATGGGACTGGAACTCATTGTTACATTTAGTGAGCATTGTATCCTCTAAAGTTACATTTAGTGGGAACTCAGTTAATGAATGGCTACAATTCCTTATATTCCCAGGCCTAGGAAACTTACATGCAATTGACCAGGTCTAGGAAAGGTGGGGTTCCCTGAGCAGCTGGAAGGGCAAGGGGAGTGAGACCTAAGGTGCTGGTGTCTCCCCAGCAGTTGTCTGAACCCTCCAGCTACTGGAGCCTCCTACGTCGCCCCCCCCCCCCAGCCCTCTGGTTCCTCCGTCAGCTGGGGCTGCATCATATCCAAATAAGTAAAATGTTAAAAGCAGTTTTGCCTGTTCTGTTCTGTTTTGTTTTGATTTTTTTGAGACAGAATTTCACTGTCACCCTGGGTAGACTACTGTGGCGTCACTGCTCACAGCAACCTCAAACTCTTGGGCTTAAGCAATTCTCTTGCCTCCCCCTCCCAAATAGCTGGGACTACAGGCACCTGCCACAATGCCTGGCTATTTTTTTGTTGTAGTTGTCATTGTTGTCTGGCAGGTGCCAGTTGGGTTCAAACCCACCAGTACTGGTGTATGTGGCTGGCACCCTAGCTGCACAGCTGCAGGTGCCAAGTCTTGTCTGTGTTTTTTTTAATGTGACGGCTAGAAAATTAAAAATTACTAGGATGGCTAGCATTTTTCCTTGCATTATGTTTCAAATGGGCAGTGTTTCTCTAAGGAGAAAAATAATAGCTTGGGAATGATGGTAGAATATTATTATAATTTTTTAAATTGTGCTACCTTCAAACAATGGCAGCTACTGAAAGATGATGATAATTTGCATTTAAGACAAACACTACATAATCTCACTTACATATGGAATCTGAGTAAGTAGACTTCACACAAAGAGTACAAAGGTAAGTTGCCAGATGCTGAGGCAGGGGGCAGGGGAGAAGTCGATCAAAAAGTACAAAGGTTCAATTACACTGGAGAAATAAGTTTTAGTGATCTATTGTACTGCATGGTGACCATAGTGAATAATAATGTATTGTATATTTGAAAATTACTAAAATTACCATTTTTTAAACAAATGGTAATTCCGTAAGGGCTCGGCACCAAGCTGCAGCAACTCTGTTCTACCACGCGGGATTATGTCTGGGCACCACTGCAGCTGGAAGTTGCTGGGGAAATCTGGATACAATCACAGGGCAGCTGGCCCAAGTGGCTTACAAATTCTGGCCATTATTAGAACACATCATCCAGATGGGGTTTCAAAACTGCACAGAGGCACAATGCAGGCTTAATTCAAGGAATTCCTGAGAAATTGGTATAAAGAGCAGAGAGTTAAAGCCAAATTAACAATGATTTACAGAAAAGATTGGAAAGTCTGAAAACATAAGCCTCAGGCAAAGCCGACCCCAGAATATTATACTGCAATCAACGGGAAGTAATTTTAGGTTAGATACGCTAAGTTATGACTGCCAAAATATATTGGCAAATATGAGTGATTGGTCAATTCCCATTTTATTGTTTTTTTTTTAATTTCAGTTTGACTTGGAATAAGGAAAAGCCTTACTCTATAAATAAGGGTATGAAAAATCCAATACTTTAAAAAATAAATACTATAAATCTTTCACTTGAAATAAAAAAGACACTTAAATATCTAATTTGAGTTTGCTTTTAGGAGTACAAATGATCAGGTGGGACAGCAAAATTTACCAGTGAGACATCAGAGTGAGAAAAATGCCTGAGGTTATAAGCAAAAAAAAAAAAAAGAAAAGAAACTTAAAGGCACAACAGCTAAAACAGATTAAAGAATCTTAACAATGGAGTATGAAAGGAGAAACTGGAGGAGTCATTTTAAAAGAGGAAAAATCTAAAGCTTTTACTTTTTTAATTACTTTTTAAATTGATATTGCCTCTCTTATTCTCCTTCCCTTAGTAGTTGGAGATAAAAATGATTTCTTTTGCTCAGAAGCATAAAAGTGTCCTTTTATGGAATACACGCCTGTAGGCTGGGTCTCGGCAATCCTTTGGCAACTCTATCCCTGTGAATTCTGTGGAACCCAGATAGAAATAGCAACACAGAATGGAAACTACCTGCAAGCTCATGGTGCTGAACAGGACTTACCAAAAAATCAGGGATATCTTTAAATGCTAACATAAAATGTTATAACCAGGCAAAGAAAAAGTCCATCATAAATTTATAATCTATACACGTATTAGAATTATTCCCAAATGTGTCTATTGATGACTTTAGCAAGGTTTCATATTATAATGATCTGTACATATGGTTGTTTTATCAATCATATCAATCAATATCAACACTGATACAAGGTGGGTGGCACTTAGCCAGCACACCCAGAACTGGAGGGGGGGGGGAAGGACCAAATGTCTCCACCCTGGAGATGTTGGTGTGTGGCAGCTGAAGGGGAGGGGGACCACAGGAGGCTGCAATGGCTGGAGGGCTAGACAACTGCTGGGGGGATGCCTCCAGCTGGGGGGATGCCTCCAGTTGGCCAGCTCCTGGAGCACAGTGGTCTATCCTCCCCTAGCACTTGAGGCTGAGGAGGGAAGCCCGCAGTTCTAGGGCTTGGTCAATTTCATGTAAGTTTCCTAGGCCTGGACAAATTCCAGAAGAGACTGTATCCATTCATTTGTTTCCAGGTCCTAACCAAAAGTAACTACAAAGGACCCATGTGACAATCTATATCCCTAGACAAAGAACTGAGGCAGAGAGGAGATTTTCTTATTTAAGGTTTTCCCTCTGCCAAGATTTCTGGTGCTTTTTCTGTATTCTTTTCTGTAAAATAAATCCTGTCTTACCAGTAATCTGTGTTCTGTAGATTCATTCTTAGAATCTCCAAGACCAAGGACTTAAGAAGAATTTCAGTTTCACAATGATCCCCAAATCAGGGTAAGCTCAGAATAAACCATGGCTTTGAATGAGTATGTATGTTTTGATCTTTCAGAGATAATTCATGAGTTTTATTCTCAGAGATTTCAGTTGCCCTGGTAGACTCTGTTTTCTTTTAAACAGAGATACAAAAAAGTAACAAATCACAATATACTAGATCTGACAATTAAGTTCACAAACTCATCCTAGAAAATGTGCTACATATGTCACAGCTGAATACTGCTTTGGTCACCTTTGAAGTACTGCTCTTGGCCATCTGGTGACCACAGTGCTATTCAGCAATGAGGTATGAAGCACATTTCCTAGGACCAATTCACAAACTTAATTGTCAGATCTAGTATAATGCCACATCTGATAGCAACTCCAGAAAAGGAGTTCCACAGGCAGTGCCTATGGCTGAAGGAGTAGGACGCTGGCCCCATATACTGGAGATGGTGGGTTCAAACCTGGCCACAGCCAAAAACTGCAAAAAAGGAGTTCCAAAATTTCCCTGAAGGGTGCACTACACAATCTTTAGCTGTTCTGGGTTTTATCTGACACATTTACCCCTGATGCTTATCTGCTTTGCTACTTTGCTCAACATCATTTTTCAATTTTCTTACCTCCCACCTCCCAATTTCTGGTAGTTTTGTTTCTACCTTCCATCTGTATTGTAAATGTCATGGCTGGGCTTGCCAGAGACTTCCTTGTTGACACCTCCAGTGGTCATGAAAAGCCTGCTTTCTTGTCTTGGATTCAGCCGTGGAAATGTTGATCACCTCTTCCTTATTCAAACATCATGGTGGTACTGAGCTTTGGTTTTCCTCCTACTTGTCTAGGTACTTTACAGATTTAATTTCCTCTGTGTAGGAATTGTGTCTCCCTGCCCCCATCCCCCAACCCCCTGGCAAACTTCATGTGTTGACATCCTAAGCCTCGATGTGACTGTATTTGGAGAGAGGGCTATGAGAAAGTAAGGTTAAATTAGGTAATAAATGGGAGCCCCAATGCAATAGGCTTCCCGTCCTTAAAGACAGATGCCTAGACTTCTCTCTCTCTAGAGAGAGCCACCTGGCTTATGGTATTTTGTTATAGCAGCTTGCTAATACAGTGCCTAACTACTCCTCTTTTGCCTTTCTCTTTACGTGCTCACTGAATAACCCTGCCTCCTGCTTGAGAGCTTCAATTGCTAGCTGTTTTCTCCACATCTGATCCAGGTTTCCTGCTTGAGCTCTGGGCCACACTATTCTCCACTCAGATGTTTCTTTTTGAATATGTGAACATGTTAAAAATTTAACTCACTGTGTCTCCCCAAAGTAGTTTCCTGGGTTTCCCACTTTAATGGACAGTATCACCTTCCCTTCAGTAGGCAAGCTAGAGATTCAGGCATTATCTTTTACTCATGCCTCTCTCCCCCATAGAATCTAATCACCCACCAATTGGAGACGTTTTTACTTGTGAGTTATTTTGCAAATACAGGCATCTAGCTGTATTTTTACTATTATTTCTCTGGTTCTAGTCCCACCACGTACAACTTATATCACTTCAATATTTGTAATTTTGTTCACTAAATTGTGCAATTTTTCTCTAACATTTCCACATGCTCTAACATCTGTGAAGTTTAGTGTAATAGTCACTTTATAGCTCTGATTCTTAGAAAGTTCCAATAAGTAATATTTTAGTGTAACAATTGTGACTTCTTAGAAAAATGAATTTTCCATATGTCAGTGTCAATTCTATATTCCATTAAGAACTGTTTTATAGAGAAAGATGGTATTTTGAATATAATCATGAATAGTTAAGTGATTTTAAGAGACTGTTCCTTTAAAAAAACATTTAGAATCCCAGTTACCTTCATTTAAAATAGAACAAATAGAGCTGTTATATAATTAGTGTCCATATGATGTTCACAACTGATGCATTATGCTTACAGAAAACTGTTTTATGCCTAATAGCAACATAACCTTCTTTTGGATCTTTCCACACATAAAGATCATTTTGAGTTAATAGAAATTTATTTAAGAATGGAGTTAGAATTTGAGCACACTAAAATATATACACATAATATACATATATGGTTTGGGGAATTGCAACTTGTAACAGTTTAATAGGACTTCAAGAATATAGCAGTCTTACCCACACTTCTCATTTCATGTAATTTTAAGGTTTAGTACTATAGTCAGACTATATATACTATATATAAAATACATATTATATATATAAGCATATAAGCACATATACTATATGACTTAACTCAGGAAATAACGTACATAGAATGTATTTTCAAAACAAATTTCCTTTTTCTGTAAAATCAATTATATTATTCTTAGTTATCTAGAGAATCCAAAGGAAACAATTCATTCTTAAAATCAGTAAGCATATAAAATATAGTCACCCCTTCATCTCGATTGAGTTTAATTGTAACAATAAGTACACACACGTGTGTTTGAGCGCCACATCTAGATTTAAATGCTCTCATTCAGGGTGTGGCCATCTTGTCTGATGCAAAGTCACTTACAGGCCCCTGCTGATTTAAATCAAGAAATACAGTGCTTCATGGAAATCATATTTTAATTTAATATTTTAGCTTAATTTGAGTTAGAATAAAATAAAACATTTAGTATTTTGTGTAAAATAACAACACTATTAATTCATTTTAATTCTATAAGAAAATTTTACACTGAATGATCAATACAATTTACTAAAATGTTCACAGCAACAAAATGGCAGGTAACAGGTGTAAATTACCTTACAGGAAGATTTAGTATTTCCTCTAAATGTCCAAAGCTATGTCACTGAACTGAATGATTTATTGGATCCGAGTAGATGGGTTTCTGTTAGCCAAATAAGCCATGTTATGGAATACTTGAGGTTCACATTGAGGATTTATTTTAAATAGCTTAGTAAAAATCAAAGGATTTTTTTAATAATGCTGAATATTCTTCAGAAAAAGTAAGAATAATTAACCACTCAATGCCTATGAGAAAATATTGAAATACTTTATTCACAAAGGAAAATATCTATTTAAAAGAAAACCTTATAACTACTCTAATAACATTGTAATACTGTAATAATAAAATTTGATCATCTGTTGCTTTTTACCATTAACTTTTTCCTGCTTGCACACCTTTTTCATATTTTATACGACAGCAGAATGAACAATCAACTGAAACTCAAGAGATCTGCCTGCAGTTGTAACCACAGATTACACTTAATGGATGATGGCAGGTTTCTTAACTTCTCTGGATGCATTTTTTTTTTTTTTAGAGATAATCCCTTAAGGTTTTTCTACTTTTCTGGGCTTCTTTTATATTTATATGGGGGAAGGCATCACAGATGTAAAAAGATATCTTATGCTTAAGACATATTTAATATGCTTTTTTTTAGTCTTATTACATATGTCATTTTTATCAGTCTGTCTGAGATTATATATTCCTAGGAGAAAGAAAACCTATCTTTTTAAGTTGCTTCAACTATCACAACACTCTATACACAAAGGTACTTAATACATGGTTTCTGAGTAGATTGCTTTACCCATTATTGTTGCATGTTTGTTTTTTATTCATGATACCTCAGTATTTTACAACTTTCTAAAGTGATGTCATTATACAAAGCTTGTCACTAAACTTCACAGAACCCAGTGCAGTTAGCTATAAGGTATTATTAATACAGACGTAGAGAAAGAAACAGTGTTCATAATTCACATTTAAGTTTAAATACCTTTTCACCAATGCAAATATTATCTGTACAAGTCAGTTTTGTTGTCTCTGAGGGGTTACTCCACAGTTTGTCACCTCCTTTAAGCAAGAGTATAACACTGAAAACTGTAACACCACACATAGCCTGGCTGGGGTAGACCACAAAGAATATTAAAATATCCCTTATAATTGCACATTACTTAGAAAAACATTATGTTCTCTAAAAGATGCTGTGACTATCATTTTGTGATTATCCAAAAGAGAAAAAAAAAAAACCCTCATGATTGTTGATTGCCAAGTGATTTCATAATCTAACATCTCTTTATGACTGAATATGGAAAATATGCATCTTTTGTGCTATACATAACTTTGATCTAATGGTATAATCATTACCATATTCATTAAATTCGCTATATTTACTACAAATAATTTCCATAAAATTGTTGCCATATTACTTTCTAATAGTTAATGAAACCACTTTTATTTTCTTCTATACAAATTCAATGGTTGCTAGTGCAATCTAGTTCCTCTACAGATAACATGTTTTATTATATTTTTATTGAACCTTTTTATTGATGACTTAGATTTCTGACTTGCAAAATGTTATGTATCAGAACTGATATGCCTTGCCTTTTTTAGCCCATTAAATTATATCCCAAACACAGAATTATCTTTCCTTATGATGGGCACAAGCACCATTATTCTAGGCAAATTCTTATTTGCTAAAAGGGGCAGGGATCATTATTCAGAGTCTTGTATGGCTGTCATAAAAATAATATATTACTCACTCACCAATATTTTTATTATTTTTTTCTACCACTGACCCACCAAAAATAACCATATTTTGAATAAAAATTCCACTCAAACATATCCATTTTATGCTTCTGTTGATGCTTGTCTTACCACTGAAATTATTTCCAGCTATTCTTTCAAATTTCAGCTACTTCAACTACTTTTATTTAGTCAAATCCATACATGTGCCTAGCGGCAGGTGGGGATAGGAGTTGGGAAAATAGACAATTTATTTAATAAAATAAATATAGTAAAGTAAAAATAATTGATATATTTTTCACTGAATTTGGGACTTGGAACAGATAATGCAGTTGGCCTAGTTTGTTCTGAAAGCCCCAATTGTCAAGCATCTCCCTTTTAGTTATGCTACTCTTTCTGTCTACCACACTTTGTTTATCAGATACAAAGGTGAGTGTAATTCAGATACACTCATCCTAAAGACTAACTCAGTTGCTAACAGTTTTATAAAGTCTCCTCAATTTTCAAAACTAGAGACATAGTCTCTACTCACTTAATATTTTACATAGACCTTTCTATAGCATCCATCTTGCATGAAAGTATTGTACAGTACATAATGTATATACACATACAATATGCATTACTATATATACATATATTTTTCCTGATAAACCATAATGTCTTCTCTCTGTCTCCCTGACTCCTTAAGCACTACAGATTCAATATCATCCCTATTAAAATACCAACATTGTACTTTCAAGACTTGGAAAAAATAATGCTTCATTTTGCATGGAACCAGACAAAAACCCAGATGACTAAGGCAGTTCTTAGTAATAAAAACAAAGCCAGGGGTATCACCATACCAGATTTTAGGCTGTACTACAGCCTTGTAAGGCCATAGTGGTCAAAACAGCATGGTACTGGCACAAAAAATAAAGACATAGACATTTGGAATTGAATAGAAAACCAGGAAATGAAACTAACATCTTACAGCCACCTAATTTCAATAAACCAAACAAGAACATACACTGGGGGAAAGAATCCCTATTCAACAAATGGTCTTGGATATCCACATGTAAAAGACTGAAATTGAACCTGCACCTTTCTCCATTCACAAATATTGATTCAAGATGGATAAAAGATTTAAATTTAAGGCATGAAATGATAAAAATCCTCAGAGAAAGTACAGGAAAAACACTGGAAGATATTGGCCTGGGGAAAGACTTCATGAAGAAGACTGCCATGGCAATTGCATCAACAACAAAAATAAACCAACGGGACTTAAACTGAATAGCTTCTGTACAGCTAAGGAGACAACAAGCAAAGCAAATAGACAACCTACACAATGGAAAAGGATATTTGCATATTTTGAGTTAAAAGCTTGGTAAGTAGGATCTATAGAGAACTCAAATTAATCCACATAAAGAAAGCCAATGATTCCATATATCAATGGACAAGAGAGATGAATAGAACCTTCTCTAAAGAAGACAGGCGAATGACTACCAAATATATGAAAAAATGCTCATCATCCCTAATTATTAGAGAAAAGCAAATCAAAAACATTCTGAGATTTCATCTAACCCCAGCAAGAACAGCATCTCAAAATCTCACATCACAAAATCTCAAAACTGCAGATGCTGGCATGGATGTGGGGAGAAAGGAACACTTTTATGCTGCTAGTGGAATTGCAAACTAATACCTAAATACAACCTTTTTGGAAGGAAGAATGGTGAAGGACTCAAGCTAGACTTCCCATTTGATCCTTCAATCCCATTACTGGGCATCTACCCAGAAGGAAATAAATCCTTTTACCATAAAGACACCTGCCCTAGACTGTTTATTGCAGCTCAATCTACAATTGTCAAAATGTGGAAACAGCCTAAATACCCCCTAACCCAGGAAAGGACTAACAAGCTGTGGTATATGTATACCATGGAATACTTTTCAGCTATTAGAAAAAAAATAATGGAGACTTTACAGCCTTTGTATTAACATGGACGGAAGCGGAACACATTATTCTTAGTAAAGCATCACAAGAATGGAGAAGAATGAATTCTATGTACTTAATTTTGATATGAGGACAATTAATGACCTAGTACACTGTGGGGTTGGGGAAAAGAAAAGCAGAGAGAAGGAAGGAAGGAGGGGGTGGGGTCTCGGGGTGTGACACACCTTTTAGGGGCAAAACACAATTGTAAGAGGGACTTTGCCTGATGAATGGAATCAGTGTCACCTGGTTTCTTGTACCCTCGATGAATCCCCAACAATTGAGAAAAAAACCAAAAACAAACTGAAGCTACCTATACATGTGAAAATAAATAAATGAATAGATAAATAAATGCTCCTCCAACAACAACAAAAAGAATGCCCACTGCAGAGTAAAACTCAGTAAAAAATATGTAGACATAATAATTAGCTTGACATAAATTTGATTACAAACTCAGTCACTTATTTCTTAACTTCTCTGTGGTTCAGTTTCTCCATATATAAATAGAGTAATAATATACCTTATTTTTTGGTTAGTTATGAAAAGTGTTCTAGCTTTACAACCCCCATTTAAAGGGTTAACAGTTTACTATGTCATCCTGTAATTTAAAATAAAACTGCAATTTAATGAAATCCAGAGAATATATTAATATATTGCTTGAATATGCATAATATGTAGCTTTTTCTCATATATCATTTTGCTCATATAAACTATTACATAAATATACTACATTATTTCAATAAAATATTATAAAATCGTAAGAAAACCATCTTTATTTACATGGATTTTTAAAAAGATTTGAATAAAGTCTACCACATCAGGCAGCAGATAAGTTATAAAAAGGCCAGGCCACAATTAAAAAACATCTTTTTTAGTCCAAGTATATTGCCTATGTCCTGTCTTATATAATATAAATATATTTATGAATATTATATATATACATAATAATATAATATATACATGTACATAACATATAATATACATAAATATATGTGTATACTATACATAAATATATGTATAAGGCACATAGTATGTATGTAATATACATATATGTGTATGTATAATATATACATATATTTATGATATTAGATATCTCACATTTTAGTTCAGATGCTTAGCTGAATTAAATACTGGTTAATTTTACTCCTTTGGTGATTTCCAAATACTAACTAGTTAATTTAGTTTGCTTCCCTCTTTCTCTTTCACATACCTCTAAATAATTGTTTCCTTTTTGCTCTTCTTTTTTTTTTTGCACATAAGTATTTTTGCTTTGAATTATTTTTAAAGAATAACTGGCTAGGGAATTTTGGTTAACTAAGTTACCTTTATAGCTATGCTCTATAAAACACATTTAGTCAACAAGATACATTTATCAAATTGAACATATATAAAGTATTCAAACATACCTTAACATACATATAATTTTCATTCTAATACTAATTCTTGGTCCTCAAATATATGAAAATTCCTTTGGTTAATCCGCTTTTGCTTTCCCAATGAAGCTAAAAAGAGTGATTGTGTAAACTGCTTTTGATAGATACATGGTGACAACAGGTCAAGTGCTGCTCCCACTCTCATAAAACCTTGGAAGAACCATTGTGATACAAATGTCTTAAACTAGAATCAACAAGATGTGGTTATATCAAATATTTCAATATTTGATCATATAAGAACGGTTATTAAATATTTCCAAGTGTTCATTTTATAGCTACTAAACCTCTTAGCTTTTATATATGTTTCAAGGTAGCCCCAAACTTACCTTGTCTCCATTATATCGCTTCTTTTGTAAACAACTTATTCTCTGAGATCAAGTAAACATGCTATATTGCGCAAAGCAAGGAAAACGCATAAAGAGAAATTAAAGAATGTATCATGTACTCACGGAATGTTCTATAAAATTCTTCAAGAGCCAGGTGCTTGTCAGAGTTCCAATCATCGTATTTCAGCAGATCATACAGAGAACAACCAGAAAGATCCTTGTCAAGCTCTTCCTGCTTTATCACCTGACAGGAAAATTACAGCCATACTTTTATATCTGTGTCTTAAAATCTCTGTAGTATAATTTATTATTTGAAATAATCACATAATAAATCATTCTAAATCTGGAGCATGCTGGAATGCGCTTTTTGACAAATCCTCATTTGCAGGTACTGAACCATTACTGTTAACCATTTCAAAGACAGAAAGTAGCACAGGTACTTAAGAGAAGTGCATTAATGTACATAGTTACCGTTCAATAAAAATAAATAAATCCTAAAAAAAAAAAAAAGAATCACCATCATGATTATTTTTAGCAGTGACTGAATTTTATTCATGAGTTTGATGAACAATTTAATAATGTACTTTGAAATAAGTTTTAATAAAAGTATACTTTTTGCCAAAAAAAAAGAAGTCGTTTGGTGTTCTAATACAAAAATCTCCCAGTAGGACCTGACAAATCTAAGCGTCCAAAGAACATTTGGTATGCACTCATTTGCTTTGCTACATTTATACTGACTCAAGAAAATACCTCCACAGGAAAATTGCCTCCTGTGTCTTGGTGACCTATGTCAAAATAAAACAGTGCTATTTTCCAACAAAAATAGGAGGCAGTTTGTTCCAACTTTCTTCCTCTTATTATTTATATAATATGAAGTTAGATTTTTATCCTCCTCTGCCTAAACTCCTCCCCAGCTGGAAGTTAAGTCATTTGGGATTGTGCAGGAACTCTGCCGGTCACAAAAGACCTATTAAGCAAATGACTGTTTCCAAGAGCCAAATAGAATTAATGCCCCGATTGATGATGAAAATCTATCCGAGCGTGGGTGAAGATAACATCAAACTGCTGTTCTCCTCTGTACTCAGCCCTATGGGCTGAAACTGCAGGATTTTTATACTCTATTGATTTTCACTATTAGCTGTCATATAACCGAGCTCTCCAAGATTTATCAGATATTCCTATTCATTGCGGGTAGCTGCATAGCTGCGCCCATGGTCTCTCACACTCTCTCACATGCAAAGACAGTAATTCATACTGCTAGGATCTGTGCATCACAGTATTTTGTTTGTCTATTTTAAATTCAGTGAAATAATAATTTAAAAAAAAACAGAGAGCAGCGCCTGTGGCTCGAAGGAGTAGAGCACTGGCCCCATATGCCAGAGGCGGCAGGTTCAAACACAGCCCTGGCCAAAACACACACAAGCTGTGAAGTCAGTCAGCTCTGAGTTCAGCTCCTGCCAGTGCCTCCTAATAATAACTCTAAAATTTCAGGCAAGTTGCTTGTCCTTTTCTCAATTAGAAAATGGATGTGAAGATTTACACACAAACACACAGTCAGATGTATGACTTAACCTACAGTATATACTCAAAAGCTATTGCTTAATGTTAGAAATAGTGATTTTTACATAATACACTTATTCTTCAAATAGTTCCCTGCAGACTTCCAGACATCAGCTTGTGCACACTCTGGTTGCCCATTTATAATGGATTATCGCTGCTTTTGGTAGAGCAGAGCTTTTCAGGCTTTCTCTATTACATCAATAGCAGATTGGTGATGCTACTTTCTAAAGAATCTCAGATGCTTCTGAACTATTTTTTTGAACCTTTTTGGAACACTTCTATTTGGAAAGTTTTTATAGGAGTGTGGATGGGCTGTGGAGATAGTTCTGAAGATGAGGTTAAGCGTGTGGGTCACGGGAGCCTCCAGTCCCCTCTCTGGCCACCTGGACAGTGAGGTGCAATGTTAGCATGTGCTCTGTCAAACAGAACTGCTGCAGTCAAGTGGGGTCTCTCTCTTTGTAAACGTGTCTATATTAAAAATTGTGTTGGTTAAGTTGACATTTGTCACCTTAGAGGAGAATAAAGGCAAAAAGCTCATCTGGCTTAATTATAAATAGATCATAGAAGGCAAGTATTAAACCCTACACTTCTACAGAATCTAGCTGGAGGGATTACCCAAGCTACCTAACGCTGAAGCCATCTCTCCCACTGGCCTTTCTATTTAGAAAGCAGCAAAGCTCTCAGTCATTTTCCATCTGTTATCAGTTAGACCATGAAAAATGACTTGATTTTTCTTGGGAGCTGGAAGTAGGGGTACGGTGTATTTGACCTTGCTTCACTTTACTATTCCCAAACACGTACGATGTTAGCATTGTGGTAATATTTAGAGGGCAGGGACACTGGGTCAGGCATTTTAATAATGTTTTAGTGACTTTTTATTCTCATACTTGTTTATAAATTGACAGAGATAGAATAGACAGTTGATGGAAAATTTGTCCTCATTTTCTGTCTTATATTTATTTTCATTGTCTCACTCACATTAAATTTGGGATTTATTAGATCAAGAGCATGAACTCCTACCTTTTTGAGCATCTTATTTAATGAGTGGGTCCACGTTCAAGTTATAGATATCTTAGGCTCCACAGAGGTTAGAACCCATGTAATAAGTGGAAGCATTAGCAGAGTGTACAGCCTCTGGGGAGCCGGGATATGCAGCATCTCAGTGGGGGGACATATTCACATTCAGGGTAATGGCATTTTCAAAGTGTGTATGACTATAATAATTCAAGAGTAAGTCAATGTTTCAGGGACTAGATTTTCCTACAACTGCTGTGTGAGAATATACTTTTATAATCTTTTTACTATTCTGTTCCTCTCACTCATTCAATCATCATTCAATGAATCAGTTTTGACTGCCAGGTAGGTGACTCATCAGGCATTGTGCTAGGCTCTGAAAACACAGCAGGCAATAATATGTACAAAAATCCCTCTCTATGTAGAATTTGTATTATAGTGAAGGGAGAGAAAAGAAATGCATATGCAAAATGCATATTATGTCATATGATGATAGTGATAGAAAGATAAATGGAACTTGGAAAAGAAATACAATGTGTTGGGCGTGGATGTAGAGGTCTTGTCTTCCTATACAGAGAGGTAAGCGTGTGAGACTTGGGGGATGGAGCATGACTTGGAAAGGTAAGAACTATCATGCTGACTTTCACAAAATGGGTAAAACATAAGGGATTGATTTTTTTTCTCTTTTTTTAAATTTCAAAATACTATGTATTGTGGGAATACAAATGTTTTCATTACACAGATATCTTTTTAATAATGCTTAAGTGGAGGCTTTTATTGTACCCATCACCTGAACAGCGTTCACTGTACATGTTACTAGGTTTTATCGCTCTTTTCCTCCTTTCTCCTCCTTTTTGATTTCCAATGACATTTATCTCTCTTTGTGCCCATGTCGGCCCATCAATTAGTTCCCAGTTATTAAAGAGTACAAGCAGTGATTGTTTTTCCATTCCTGAGATACTTCATTCAGGATAATGGTCTCTAGTTCCATCCAAGTTGCTGCAAATGACACTATTTCATTGCTTTTTATGGCTGACTAGTACTCCCTGGTATAAATGCATATGACATTTTGTTAATCCACTCATGAATTGGTGGGCACTTGTTTGGATTCTACATTATTAACACTATGAATTGTGCTACAACAAACATTTGAGTGCACATGTCTTTTTGATAAAATGACTTCTTTTCTTTTTAGAGGATACCCAGTAGCGGGATTGCTGGGTGTATTGGTAGGTCTACATTTATTTCCTAGAGGACTCTCCATATTGTTTTCCATTGAATTTGCACCAATCTGCAGTGTGTAAGCATTCTGTTTTCACTGTATTCATTCAAGCATCTGTTGTTTTTTTGTCATTTTAGTAATGGCTAGTCTAATGGGGTATGATGATTAATGGTATTGAGTATTTCTTAATATGGCATATTGCCCATTTATCTTCTTTCAAACAAACTCCTGTTCATGTATTTGCCCACTTTTTGATCAGGTTATTCGTTTTCTTTTTGCTGAGTTGTTTGAGCTCTTTGTAGATTCTAAATATCAGGCCTTTGTTGCATGTGTAATTTGTAAATATCTTCTCCCATTCTGTAGGTTGTCTATTTGTTCCATTGATCATTCCCTCTACTGTGCAGAAGCTTTTTAGCATAATCAAATTCTTTTAATTTATGTTTGTCGTTACCATTTTTCCTTTGGGTTTTTCATCATACCTTTTTTTTGTGTAGAACTTATCCTACATTTTCTTCTGGAATTTTTATGGTTTAATGCTTCAAGTTTTATCCAACACGAAGTAATTTTCATAATATACATGGTGAGAGACAAGGGCCCTGTTTCATTCATCTGGATGAATGAAATGTGGAGTTAATTTGACGGTCCTTGTAGTGTAAAGGAGAGAAGGGGGGATGAGTGGGATCATTTTCTTTTTATTTTCTTTTCCCCTTTACTATCCTTGGTGGAGTCAGGAGAGAAACAGCAACTGTGAGCTCATGTTCAAGTCATGTGAGCTCTTCCCTATTCCTTTACAAAATATTTTTCCCCAAACTAATCACAATCGTGTCACTGTCACCGTGGTCTTGATGGTACTGGTGCTCAGGGCTCCTCTGCTTTGAAGGAAGCATTTCAAGTCATTTTTGGGTAGTATGGACATTTTAACAATGTTGATTCGTCCCAGCCATGAGCATGGTATGTTTTTCCATTTGTTAACATTTTCAGCTATTTCTTTCCTTAGAGTTTCATAGTTCTCTTTCTAGAGGTCTTTCACATCCTTTGTTAGTAAACTCCCAAATAATTCATCTTCTTTGGCACTACTGTGAATGGGATAGTCTTTGACTGCTTTTTCAGCTTGGATGCTGTTGGTATATACAAAGGCTACAGATTCGTGAGTGTTGATTTTGTAACCTGAGATGCTGCTGTATTCCTTGATCACTTCTAGGAGTTTGGTAGTAGAATCCCTGATGTTTTCCAAATATACTATCATATCATCTGCGAAAAGTGAAAGTTTAATCTCTTCTGACCCTATATGGATGCCCTTGATTGCCTTTTCTTCCCTAATT